>PVIH01002598.1:0-10334 GCA_004025045.1 Sigmodon hispidus
GTGTGTGTGTATTTGTGTAGGGGTTGTGGGGTGTGGGTGTTGTGGGGTATGTGTGTGTTTGTGTGTAGGGGTTGTGGGGTGTGTGTGGTGTGTGTCTGTGTGTGTGGTATGCCTGTGTGTGTGTATGTGTGTAGATGTTGTGGAGTATGTGTATGTGTGTAGATGTTGTGGGGTGTGTGTATGTGTGTAGGTATTGTGGGGTATGTGTGTATACATGTGTAGGTGTTATGGGGGTGTGTGTGTATGTGTGTAGATGTTGTGGGGTGTGTGTGTATACATGTGTAGGTATTGTGGGGTATGTGTGTATACATGTGTAGGTGTTATGGGGGTGTGTGTATGTGTGTAGGGGTTGTGGGGTGTAGGTGTTGTAGGATGTGTGTGTATGTTTTTAGGTGTTGTGGTGTGTGTGTGTGTAGGGGTTGTGGGGTGTAGGTGTTGTGGGGTATGTGTGTGTATGTGTGGTAGGGGTTGTGGGGTATGTGTGTGTGTGTAGGGATTGTGGGGTGTGTGTATGTGTTTAGGGGTTGTGGTGTGTGTGTAGGAATTGTGGGGTGTAGGTGTTGTAGGATGTGTGTGTGTGTGTGTATGTGTGTAGGTGTTGTGGGGTGTGTGTGTGTGTGTGTAGGGATTGTGGGGTGTGAGCGTGTGTGTACCACTGAGCTCATATGGAGGTCAGAGAACAACTTGCCAGACTCAGTCCTTTCCATCCACATGTGAGTTTCAGGGCTTGCGCTCCAGCAGTCAGGCTTGGTGGTAAGTAGTGCTGTCATCCACTGAGCCATCTGTAACTATGTTTTATAGCATACCCACTTTCTACATAGAGATAATTTCCAAAAGTTGAGAACATAGCTCAGTGGGGGAAAAAATTTGCTCTACATCCCTACGAACCTGAGTTTAAATCCCCAGGACTCACATAAGAGTGAGAATGTTTGCCTGAGCCTGATACTCCAGCTCCAGGGGAGGAGGAGTGGAGCCAATCAAATCCCAAAGGCATTATGACATCTGACCAAAGTGGACTGAGAGACTGTTCAAAATAAGAAGTAAATTAATGAAGTAGAGATATACAGCAGGCATAACATCTGTCTTACACACACACACACCGAGAGAGAGAGAGAGAGAGAGAGAGAGAGAGAGAGAGAGAGAGAGAGAGAGAGAGAGTGTTTAAAAAGATATCTTCCCAAATCTTGTGGTAACTTAAGACTTGGACTGACTCTAAATCAAGTACATGGATGTTTATCAGATACCTAGACAGTTTACAAGTAGGTAGATTGCTGAAAAAAAATATTACTAAGTATAATTAGTATATTTCTTGTTTGTTTTTTGAGATAGGGTTTCTCTGTGTAGCACTGGCTTTCCTGGAACTCACTGTGTAAACCAGGCTGGCCTCAGACTCACAGAGATCCGCCTGCCTCTGCCTCCCAGGTTCTGGGATATATTCCCAGTCTCTTGTGACAGGGTTGCACTATACAGTCCAGATCACCCTGGAACCATAATCATCCTGGCTCAGCCTCCGAAGTGCTGAAGTTACAGGTGTGAACCAGCACACTTAGCTGTGTCATATATGTATGCATACACATAGATATTTCACTAGAAAATGTGATTTTGCCACTTTGAGAAGTTGTGCTATAGTATAAAAAATGGATAGTGGATATTCCAATTGATAGAAGGTTTATAAAAGTTTTGTCAAGGCCAAACCTGATTAAGAATTAAGGTCTATTTGTGTTATATTTATTTTTTAAGCTATTTTGCAGCTCTTTAGTTATGGGTGATGGATATGCAAACCATCTTGTCTGGTAGAAATAGATTGACTTACTACTTCCTTGAGGAAAAACCTAGTGTTGTCATCTATCTGTGAGTTGAACTGAATCCTGTCATTCTCCCCAAATTATCATCCCTTCTCAGCTTTTCAATTCTTCCAGATTTCTTCATTATTTGGCTACAAATACAAAAATAACTTTTATGATTTGTCATCCATCTCTCAGGATTATTTCTGGGGACAGAAAATCCCAGTTGGATAGCCTTATTAGGTCTATCTCCCATGTATGTGATCTAGAGCCAGACCAGTGCTCATGTGACCTAAGAATTACAGAGGCGTAGAGCACACAGTCCATTTCTCTCTATGCATCCGCCACCATAAACTGCACACCATGGTCCATTAGAAGAAAAAGATACCAGATGACCCAGGTATTAAAGAAGATCTTAGATAAAAAGAGAAAGTAACTGGGCTTCCAACCTAGAGCAAAATTCCCTAACAGATCCTGCCTTCTGCCTGGTGACCTGGTCGAAAGAGAAAAGAAAGGAGCAGTTTCCACCATTCAACCTTAATGATAATAAGGACTTAGGGATACAATAAAATACTTCATCCAACCACATTACAGCCCAATGAAAAGCAAAATCCACCTCCAGACAACTTGAGATCACATACATACTTTCCTAAAGTCCTAGAAACTCAAACCCCTAATGACCTTTACCAAAGTCTTATCTCTGGGTTATACCAGCAAGATAGTCTAATTTAGTCTCCAGGATTATGAGGAGAGAGGTTTTAGGATGGTTATCTGGGGTGGTGACCTTCAAACTGAGGGCCTCCAGGTCTCTAGAGTCCTCAAGAAGAAATGCATAGCATCTACACAAGTGGGAGAGGGACCCAAAGAGATGGATGGACTTCTGGTTCCCAGTTCCCAATCAAGATGAGTTATCTAATTTCATCTGACCTCGTTGTTTTGCTTTTGCATAAAATTCCATATGCCAAAAGATTCCAATGCAAGAAAACTATTCTTAAACCTCTGAGCCCCGGTGTATATCTCTATTTCCCTATCCCTTTCCTATTCCAAAGTACCTTGCAGATGCTGGAAGTGAGTGTGAGCTGCACCAATCTCACATCCCTTGCTCACACAAAGGATTGCTTAGTAAAGGCCAGGAGTAAGAGAAAGCCTCACCCATTTATAATAACTATGTTTTGTATGAAGACATTGGCTGCTAAATTTTCTTAATAAAACTCAATTGATCTATACAATAGTTCTCTCAGCAAAGAATGGGACCTAGAAACCCTTCTTTCTTCTGGGTGCTGGGTGCCTTTTGCCTCTTTGATCTTCTAATGTCTTTTCTCACTACTTTCTTGTCACAATATATCCTCAGGATTCTCATCACAGCTGGAATGAATTATTGTCTGGGCTTTACCTTACTATTTTGTAGAGAACCCACAAGTGGCACTAAGCTAACTATCCAGAGGGCAGGCACCGCATCCTAAAGCTTTTGCTGCCAGAATGTTGTCTACATTCTGCCTAGAACATTTTCTTAAACATTTTTATTCTTTCCATTGCCTGACTGAAAAACAGTGCTCTCTCTTACCAATCTAAGTTTGCTTTGAGAACAAATTTTCCCCCAGGGATTGATGAGAATAACTTTCATTCTTCAAGATAGAATAATCTTGAATGTGAATATGACTTTATTCTTTCAACTTTAACTTTTTTATAATAATATGGAGAAAATTATACCGAGTCTCCTAACAAAAATATATTTTGACTTCATTTGTGATAAATGGGGTTATAACACTTTTATAAGTGATTAGAACATGGGGTTTATCTTGATTCCTGATTCACAGACTAGGTCTATTCTTGGGCTGGGCAATGGGTGTGCTTTTCCATAATAAACAGAAAGATTTTAAATTCTAATAACTGCCCTAGGAGTCAAAAACAGATGCCTCAGGGTGAATGCTGTGTGCAGGAAGAACTTGGAATCTAAAAGTAGATAACATGACTGCTATAAATATTTTCCCTAACTTCTTTATAAATCTCAGTGATGTCTGCATTCCTCAATCACACTTTTTTTGTGTGTTCCAGTGAACTCTTTTGGATGTTGACATTCACATCCAGTTCAGTCATCTTTGGTTCAGACCAGGAAGAAAACAAAACCTGGGCCAGGGGAGTGTAGAAAAAGTGGACCTGAGATTCTCAGTCTTCAGAAACCAAGTATCAGTGAGGAATGGGGTAAGGCTCATCCAGGCTGTAACATTACACCTGAGTTGGGTTTATTTGGATATTGTGGGTCAAATAAGCCATAGCTAACTTTAGAATTGCATCTAATAAAGTCTGATACATTAAATTTGCAAACCCATCCCCTAAACCCCATCCCATTTGGTGCAGAGCACTAATTTACAGAGACCTTCTTTAAACATCTTTTCATTTTACTCCTAAAATGACAACAGATTTCTTTTGGTAGCTAGACTAGAATTTTCAAAACAACTAAATATTTCAAAGGGAAAAGATACTAGCAAAGCACAGAGTTCTATGTCTGTGTGGATGGGACACAAGCCCTTTGAAATCTGGCCTTCCCAGCTCTCCACTCTCCTTTTTCTCTGTACCCTTATTACTGTGTCCAGTGTGCCCTGTGGTGGAATGTTCTCTGTATGCTGTAAATAAGGGACTGCTTTGGCCTATGCACAGCACCGTAGAAGTGGGTGGAGTATCAGAGGACAGACAGGCAAAAGGAGGGTGGAGTTAGTCAGTCGCCATCGGACCCCAGAAGAAGAACACGTAATGAATGTAAGTGAGCCATGGGCCGGGCTACGTGGCAGACAGATTAATAGACATGGGTTGATTTAAGATGATAGAGCTAGCTAGTAATGTGCTTAAGATATGGGCCAAACAGTATGAAGTTAATGTAAGTGTCTGATTCATTTCTTTGGGGGAAAAAAATCACTGCGGGCAAGGTTCAAACCTCTGGCCCAAACGGACCAGGAAATCTTCATACAACAGTGCCCAGTGGTATTCTGCTTATAAAATCCAAATGGCTGTTCTCCCAGTCCATCCTCTCCTCATCTCTCTGGAGCATAGCATATGGAAGCATTCTGTATAAATATTCTCTTGCAGGCTTCCAAAGTTGAATTCTAAAATGGAAAGAAGGCAGGCGACATGGCTGGATGCCAGTTCTCAACTTGATGATTCTGGAAAGTCTCCTCCATCTCTATCACTGCACCATCCATCAATCATGGCTACTTTTTGGACTGTAGAGAAGTTTAAAGTACATGAAAAGTACATCAAGCACACGCAACACAGTAGTGGGTGTAAATAAGTGCTCACTGTTCACCAGTAAGCTGGGGATCTTCCAAGATTTGTTTTTCTTTCTGAGCAATGTAACCTTTTTTCTTCCTTTCTTTTTGTTTATTGCCCTTGTTTATTTTAAGAAAGGATCCCAGGTAGTCCAGGAAGAGTTCAAACTCACTATGTAGCGAAGGGTGACCTTGAAATCCTGACCCTCCCACTTCCACCTCCCAAATTTTGGGGTTATGGGTGTGTGCCATCACAGCAGGCTTAACTATTTCATTATCTTGACCCGGATCCCTTCCATCCAAAAGAAACCCCAGGACTCTCATAACATGGAGTAAAATCTACTGCCTTAAAACAGTGTGGGGAGCATATAACTGGCAGGATATGAGAGGATTCAAATGATGTGATGACACAGAATCAGATGACCTTGGCATCTATACTTTTCTAAGTTACTAACTCTTTATAATTCTTTATTTTTTTTCTGATTCCAGAGAGAAAGTCTCAAACTGGTGATAATACATTTGTATTCTGCCCTTCCTTCTAAGGCTATAATAGTAAAATGTTCTAACTTCAGGCTCAGAACTTGAGGCAGACAATAGTTTCTTCAATAGCTGTAAGGTTCTTCAATTACCATCTTTATTTGGATTATGCTTGTAAGTTTAAAATTATTTGTCAAGATCTCTTTATATGTAAAACAAAAGTGACAGTTCTTATTTCATCCATGTGGATTGGCACGGATATATTCTAAGTCTAATTACCGAGTGGTTTCTATATACCTAGTAGCCCAGTAGAATGCAATGATGAACCAGAGAGACATGACCTTTGCCCTTAGTAATCTAGAAAGAGAAATGGATAGAAAGGTGATCTTTTGTGAAGTATTTGAAGTACACAAAGGACATCACAGCTTAGGAAATGCTCAAAAGGGGATATTCAACTTGTTCTTGGTAGAGTTGGACAGAGAAGATTCTGTAGGAAAAAAAAAATCAGCAGAATTCTAAAGCAGCATCAGACAGCTGTCAGTCATTCAGGAAGAGTATCTGTGAGAGAATTTTCAAAGAAGACTGAGTGGAAAGACCCACATCAGAGACACCTTCTAGAGGACAGCCCAGATAAAAAGAGATGCCAGGACAACAGTGTTCCTGTCTGCTCCTTTTTTCTTCCTAAGTGGGTGTTGCTGCAGTTCCTTACTACCAGATGTCAGCATTGCCTGCCTTCTAATGTAGACACAATAGCAGTGGCTCTCTAGGACTGTTCCAAGCTTTTAGGGCTGGACTATAGGGAACTTTTAGGAACATTCATTCAATGAGGCAGATGGCCATCAGGTTACCTAGCCACTAACCTTTAAACCAATCTAATAAATTCATTATCTATCTATCTATCTATCTATCTATCTATCTATCATCTATCTATCATCTGTCCATCTTTTCATTCACCTACTTATCTACTTATACACTCTATTGATTCTGTTTCTCTAGAGAACTCTGCCTAATTCACAGATTTTCTTCTTTCTTCTTCTTCTTCTTCTTCTTCTTCTTCTTCTTCTGCTTCTGCTTCTGCTTCTGCTTCTGCTTCTGCTTCTGCTTCTGCTTCTGCTTCTGCTTCTGCTTCTTCTTGATGGAATCTTGATGCCTGTCTTGATGGAATCTATCCACAAAGCTTGGCACTTAAGAGTATATATGAGGAGAAAAAGAAGAAAGATAAAAACAGGGAGGGGGATGGAGAGAAGAGAGAAAGAGAGAGAGGTAATTGTGGCTGCCTCACAGCTAATATTCTAGAGCTATACCAATGTGTGGCTCATGATTGAGCAGCTTAGCAGGTGGATGTTCACTCAAACCTTGAAAGTGAATTATAGAAAAGACTGAGGCTTATACTAATGCAAGAACTAGAATTGATCCATTACTTCCTATTTGCTGGTATTATGCTAAGAACTCAATATATATTATCTCATTTAATCCTCTACAAACCCTTGGACTAAAACTATTCACATTTTACTAGTAAGGAAGCAGTGATACGACATGCCAAGGTGACACTTTTAGTGAGGGGCAGCAGAGATCAAAGGCAATCAGTATATATATATAGAAGGCAGGAGAGCTTCAGCACTGTGCCATATGCTGCATCATTATCATCATCATCATCATCATCATGACCATGATTTGGCATGCGGCTGTACCTAGTAGATTAAAAACCAGCTACACTAAGAAAACTCATGGCAAATCTTTTTGTCAAATTTGAGTTACTATTAGAACAGTGGATCAACATTCATTCAGACAGTGTAGAAAAGAAACATTTGCGATAGAGCTGGCCACTCAGTGGATCCTAATAATAGATGTGTTTTATTTCTCTCTTGAGTCACACCACACTGGCTGCAATGTACCATAACATTTAACAGTTTAGTCATCATTTGCACAAGGTCACTTTTCCCTGGGACAACAGAGCTGAATTCTGTATTAAACCTTCTTAGGGGCCACC
Organism: Sigmodon hispidus; assembly: GCA_004025045.1. Taxonomy (NCBI): domain Eukaryota; kingdom Metazoa; phylum Chordata; class Mammalia; order Rodentia; family Cricetidae; genus Sigmodon; species Sigmodon hispidus. The sequence continues at coordinate 7,515 of PVIH01002598.1, forward strand.
AACCAGCTCCCAAATTATGATGCAGAGACCCACCATTAGTTATGAATGCTCAACCCTATCCTATGCTCACTTTATGCTAGCTCTTTTTTTTTTTTTTTAAAAAAAAAGACTTATCCATTTATCATGCATACAGTATACAGAAGAGGGCACCATGTGTCATCACAGATGGTTGTAAGCCATCATGGGGTTGCTGGGAATTGAACTCAGGACCTCTGGTAGAGCAGTGCTCTTAACCTCTTAGCCACTTTTCCAGCCCTTTTATGGTAGCTCTTACAACCTATATCAACTTATTTCTCCTCATTCATATCTTGCCTCAGGGCTCTTCACCTTTTTCTCTTTCTGCACATCTTACTCAGTGTTTGATTGGCAGTTATCGGGTTAGCTGGACACAGGCATCTTCCTCTCTCTCTCTCTTTCCCCTGCTCTCTCTTCTTATTCTCTCTGTCTGCCAGCCCTGCCTATCCCTTTATTGCCTAGCTCTTGGCAATTCAGCTTTTTATTAGATCAATCAGGTGCCTTAGGCAGGCAAGGTAAAACAGCAACACATCTTTACATAATTAAACAAATGCAGCATAAATAAATGCAACACATCTTTATGTAGTTAAATAATCTGAAACATAAACAAATGTGACACATCTTTGTTGCATGAATTCTGATTGTATGAAAGGAGACTCAGAGCCAGATATCCAAGAAAGGCTGAAATATCAGAGAGAGAGAGAGAGGAATCTCACCCAACTATCTTCTAGTTTCCTCAGCCTTGCTCCTGGTCACTTCTAATTACTGCTGTTTTCCTAAGTCTGCCTTAAATATCCTCTTCACCCAGCTGTATCTCATCCAGGTTAAGACTAAAGGTGTGAGCTACTCTATTTGGTTGTCAGCCTTGGACTCACAGAAGCACAGAAAGATCTCTGTCTTTGGAGTTATGGGATTAAAGGCATAGGTCACTACTCCCGGTTTCTCTGTGCTGGGATTAAAGGTGTGTGCCATTGAAGCCCAGCTTTGTACTCACAGAGATCCAGAACTCCCAGAGCTACTGAGTTACCACTGCTCTGTTATCCCCTGGAATGCCTGGAGCTACCTCTGCCTACTTTTGACTGTGGGTTGATCTCTTGCTATTCCAGGCTTTATTAAATATGTAACATATCACCACACATCTTTCCATAGTTAAAGTAATATTCTACCATAGGTCTCTTATCTGCAGGTTCTGAGTTTGAAATTGTTTCCATCTGTGAAATAGTAACACAGTCCCTTTGCAATATTTTCTTAACTTTAAAAACTAGCTCTTAACTTTCCAAATTTTAACATCCAGAAATTAAAGAGCAATGTACAAACTATTCAATCTTTTCTTTAGACATTTGCCTTCAAAAACCTTTATATGATGGCAGTCATATTCATATAGTCTTTGCTGCATTCGTACAGAGCCCTTTGGATGCTAATTAGGCCATGAATATGTTTGGTAAAACGCCAACCTCAACAGGAGTCATTGCAATCACAGGAATGCTCGATGCACATTGGAAGAGCAGAGGACAGCTTGGGTGTCGGTCCTCACATTCCAACTTGTTGGGGTCTCTTGTCATTCAGTGTTAGCTTGGTTATATGACCCCTGAGCTTCTAGGACTTCTCTGGTTCTTGTATCACATCTTGCCACAGGAGCACTGGGATTACAGATGTCAGTGCTGTGTCTAGGTTAGACTAACTCCTGGGGCTCTGAATGTGGGTCTTCATGCCTGCATGGCAGATGCTCTATCTGTTTTTTCCATTTCCCCCCACTCCTCGACTTTGCTCCTCATTTCCAACCAGTGTCACTGTGAAGAGTCATGCAACAGCTGTGATTAGTTTGGCTCCAAAATCCCCTTATCTAATCTCTGAAGGGCCCTGGGTGCTGCCCAAAACTTCTTACTAATCCTGGTTGCTCTCCATCATATTTCCCAGGGCACAGTTTCCAAGTTTCCATTTTTCTTAAACTCCCAACACATGTTAGCATCATGGCCTGGATCTTACTTCCTGGAAGACTCAGGTTATTGACTTTAATTCTCCCATAAAATTCTCCATAATTTGTGGGGGTGCTTCTCTCATTCAGCCCTGAAGGGACATCATTAGGATGTGAGCTCAAGATCTCTGACTTTGAAAACGCCTCAGTATTCTTTCTGCCACACCTCAGTTGTTCCCATCAGTGAGGACAAAAGAGCTGTTGGGTAGCATTGATTTGATGTGACTCTCCCTCTTCTCTACAATTACTGCCAGGCAGTATTTTGAGCATCTCTGACTCAGATTTTAGTTATTTCCTAGTCTTGATTATGTGAGCCACACCTCTCAAGACTGGGTCAGCTGCCTATGATATTTATGTCAAACTGACCTCTTTTTCGGATTACACACCCAGAGAGGGAAAGAAGCAGATCTGAGATCAGTCCCACAACAAATCAGCCAACTTAATACCTCACCCTCACATACACACAACTTGTTTAGATCTCCTAGTTAATTTCTAATTAGTTTTTTAAAATTCACGGTAAAAAATGATTTTGTTAAGATCTTACCATTTTGAATGTGCAGCTCAGTAGTGATGTTAAACACACTCATGTTGTACAACCATCACCCCATCCAATTCTAGAATGTTTTCATTTCCAGCAGTAAGAAACATCACACATGTCTCTTCCTCTTAGCCCCTTACAACCCTCACTACTGTACTTCCTTACCTTCTGAATTTGAACCCTCTGTGCACTACAAGTTAAATGTTATGCAGTCTTGATTATAATGTGGCGCACTGACTTTTTTTTAGGATCATATCTAATTGGTGTTCTGTAAGCTTCTTGTATCTTTATA
>PVIH01002598.1:10434-69879 GCA_004025045.1 Sigmodon hispidus
CTATGATTTTATTGAAAACATTATCTGTGCCTTTGAGCTGGTATTCTTCTCCTTCTTCTATTCCTATTATTCTCAAATTAGGTCTTTTCATGGTGTCCCAGATTTCCTGAACATTTTGAGTTATGACTTTTTTAGTTTTACTATTTTCTTTGACTGATATATCTATTTGAGCTACTGAGTCTTCCACTTCAGAGATTCTGTCTTCCATGATATCCTAAAATTCACAGGCAAATGGATGGATTTGGAGAATATCCTCCTGAGCGAAGTATCACAAACTCAGAGAGATAAGCAGGGGATGTACTCACTCACTAGTGGTCTCTAAACAAACAAACAGGAAAAAAAGCCAAACATGCCCAAGCAGCAAACCACAACCACTGAACAGCTTGGGATCAGAAACACCCTAGATTGACCCTTCAAACCCCAGTCCAACTATAGGAACACCTGACTCACTCTTGAGGGAGGGAGGACAAAACTGGATTTGGCCGGGAGTGAAGACTGATCCAAGCATTATTGGGTCAGTGGGACCATAGTACTGTCTGCTCCCTGCCCAGGGAGGGGATGGGGAGTTGCAGAGAAGAAAAATCATCAGATGTGGTGGGAGGGGGAAGAGACTTTCAATAAGGACATACAGGAATGGAAAAAAAAAATTCAGAGGGAAAGCTGAACACAAAGAAAATATATGTGTAGTAATCTTATTTGCATTTCCACCCTTGATAAGCCATGCTTATGATTATTATCCTCTGTATAGTTAGTGTTAACTCTTCGGCATTTTTAAATTCTTTTTACTGTTTTTTTGATAAATACAAAATAAAGAAGGAAAAAAATAAATAAATGTTATGCAGTGTGTGTTCTTTTAAGCCTCTGTCATTTCACTTGACTTCCTTCATGGTTCACCCACACCATTAAAATGTATCAGAATTTGTTTCCTTTTTAAGACTAAATGAAATGCATCATATGTATAAACCATTCATCTGTCTGTGGATACTTGGGTTGCCTCCCCATTTTGGATTTTGTAAATAATGCTGCTATGAAGTTGAATGTATAAATATCTCTTCAAGTTCCTGCTTGGTTCCTTTAGGTAAGCTCAGAAGTAGAATTGCTTGATCACATGATGAGTGCATGCCTAATTTGGGGGTGGGGACTGACACACTGGTTTCTATTTTAACAGTTTGCTGTGCTGGTTTACCTTCCCTCCAACAATTCACAAGGCTTCTCTTTCTCCATGTGCTCCCTTTGTCCTGCTAATCAAGGCCATCCTGTGCACCTGATCTTTATGATTTATCCTGTTGAATACCTTGCTCTTGTTCACTAGGCCACTGAATACTCTTTTGGAAAAATATCCAGCCATACAAGCAAATCCTTTGCCCATTTTTAACCAAGATATTTGAGATTTTTGTTGGTGGTGGTAGTCTCATGGTTGATGTCACTTTATGAAAACACTTATTTCAATTTTTTTTTTAATTTCAAAATTAACATATCAACTATTTTAGGAGTTCAAAGTCACATTTAATTTTACCAACTAGAAGAACAAAGGATGCCACTTTTAAAGTGTTCCTTCCTATAAGTAGCTCCAGGATCTGTATGTAACAAGTAGATACAGGAAGGACAAAGCAATGTTCTTTTGTTAAGTTTTGGGTCCTAGTATCTGAAAGGCAATTTCTTTGGTTGGATATACTTCCTCTATAAGTAGCATCATATTGTAGCTGAATCATTATATTTCCTTTTTTTCTTCAATGTTACCAGGGCTACTTGCTTATCTACATGAGCATTTCATTCATGTTCTTGCCAGATGAAATAGGATCTATATTTTTCCTTGAATATAAATCAGATTCCCAAATCCATCCTTCAAAACTGCTGTCATTTTTTTTTTACATAAGCTAATGAAAAAGGCCACTTCTAGCACCTATCAGAACATGCATCTAGCTCTGTTGATTCTTCCCAGTTTTTCCATGCTGAATGCTCCTAGCCCAGCTTTCAATCAAGAGCTGTCATAGTATTTTCACTGCCTCACAATTCTCTGTACTGCTGGACCTGGGGTTCAAATAGCACCTAGGGCATTTGCATTTTATGTTCCTTAGAACTTATTCCTACATCTATAGAGCCTAACTTCATGTGGCATTTCCTGTCTTATCATTAGATCTGAGAGTCATATTCTCAAAGCCCTCAACATGGTGGTATTGAGTCTCATTTATTATTTATTAATTCTTCATCCTATTTCAAGATGTATCAGTGTAGGTTTTCTTGTCTTTTTCCTTTCCACATAATGACAACATTGCTATTAGTGTGTTAACTTCCAAGCTGTGGTCTTGATTTAATTATCTAAAAAATAAAATATCTAATCAAACTTTATTTGGAGGGTATGAAGTTCACTTGTCTAGTCACAGTACAGTCTATTCAACTGAATAACTGATACTTATGATCCAGCTTGGTGAATTATGTATCATTTACTAAAATATTTCATGAATATGTACTATAATAATAATAGCTTTAGACATTTCAGCCCATGGCCATCAAGATCCATTGGTTGTCAACTTGTGGTGAGGCCAAAATATGGTGACAATTGTCTCATTGAGGACAGAAAGAGAAAGTGGGGAAAGAAGATGTTCTCCAAGACCATGACATCACCTAGGCCACCTGCTTCCTAAAAGTTTCAACACCTCCCAGTGGCATTACAAACACTACTGTAAGGACATGCATTCATTTCCATGTTAATACCTGGGGGCAGGGCCCAGGTCTGCAAGTGAACTCTGCAACAGACAATGGATTCAAAAGTTGGATTTGCACCAGTTACCACTGTACCTTGTCCCTCTGCCCAATTCTGGATTGCCAAAGTGTGTCACATCTTGCTTACATATATTTTGGTTTAAAGACCCCCGCCCATTTGCTCAGGGTTCTTAGCCTTTCTGCTGCACTGGAGTTAGGTTATTGACCCAGGTTTGTGGGAACTTGCATATAACCTGTATGTAACAATAAAATCCTCACCCTTTACAGGGTGTCCAGCCTCCCTGGTGGCAAGTGTGGAAATTCTTACTCTCAGGCATAAGACTAAAAGCTTCCAACTATGAGCGTTGAGCGGCAGCATCTAGATCTAAACTGTAAACGTCTGTAAAAGCAGACAGCAGAAGGAGGACATAGCCAGCGCATCCTCTCAACTATTATGATCCCGGGGCCCTAAGCCAATAAACACAGTCATTAACAACATGCTCATGAATGAGTGTTCAAAACAGGACAGGAAAAAAAAACACAGGAGGCTCTTTGATGGTGTTTTTAGTGTTTGTAATCGTTTACCTTCTGTATCTTTTTTCTTGGTATAAGGCCCCCAAACTTGGATCATCCAAGTTGGATATGTGGTATGTATCTGTAGGAAGGAAGAAGGGAGAGGAAAGGGGGTGGGGGGAGAGAAAAAAACCCTAAATCACTTGAGGTGACTGGAATTTATCTCAGCCCCCAGACACTAACATCCTGAATCCATCAGTTTGTACATTTTCCTGAAACATTTTAGTAAAATATGTTTAATCAGAAAAACACACACACCATATGCAAATCTTTAAAACTGATTGCATTTTGTGACCAGCACCTATAACAAAACATTGAATAGCATTAGAACATTTTGGGAGTTAAAAAAAATAATCCTAGTAATTGTCATACAGGCCTCCCAGACACTGAGAAACACTGCAGGAATGGCTTCCGGGATACCATTGGGAAAACCCAAAAACAAGAAAACTGAGGGGATCATCCCTTAGTCAGCAGCACCTACAAGCCAGAGTAGGTGGCAATATGTTGGGTTGGGGCTGGGGAGTAGAAATGTCCTATATGTGACAGAGAAGCAGAGCTTATGAGTCGTCAGCACCATGGGAGAAGGTCTAGGGTTTCTAGACAGGCCTATGGGTTATATAACTGCTAAAGCAAATGAGCTGTCACTGCAAAGATAGGATCCCTGATCTAACAGGTCACTGAGTCACCTGTTTCCTAAAGAATAAATCTCCTCCTACAGTTACCATTAGACCTAGACTGGGTCAAAGCCTTCAGAGAGTCCCCCATCCCTTCCTCTCTCCATCTCCTTCTCTCCCACCTTCACACACTCCCCACCCAGGAATGTTCTTTCTCATACTCTGATTGAGGTCTGTGGGTCAAACTTGCTCTGATTCTTGAAATACCGTAGTCTTTTCCTCATATTTTTTAAAATGAGTCTTGATATTCACATTTAAGGGGAAAACCACTATTTAAAAATTATGAACTTGAACCTATATTGAAATTCAACTATTGAGTGGTGGGAATGAAGAAGCTGCATTATCCTGATTATCTCCCAGTTCACATGACCATAAAAGCACTTGAGTGTGAGTCTTGGTATCCCAAGCCACCTCTATACCTGTCCCCTCATGCCCATTAAAAGTCACTAGAACTGAAGCTTCTAATGGGAACACACAGAACTGGAAAAGGAAGAAACACCTTGCCACTGGATCTAAGTGACTTCTCTGATTTTCTAATGTTAACCGTTATCAATCCATCTGCTTTTTAATTTTTTGGATGTTGCATATCTAACGAAGGATAGGAATTTTTTTTTTATTTTCTGGGTTTGACTCCTAAATTCTTTGCCCAGAACTTTTTCCCTATAAAAAGAGAGTTGGGAACATTTCAAAGTAAGTTTTGAAGGCATTGTCTCAATTCTCTGAAGATCAGGGATGGATAAAATGAGCGAGTTCTCTGCATGGCTTCTTGTCTCTCATCCTATGGTACCAAAATGGATGGTGTCCATCTGTGGTCTCACAGGGTATTCATGCATAGCCCACTCCCAGCAAAGTCCCACTGAGAGACCCTCTCACACTCTGCCATTCCTGTCATCCTTACTCGCTCACTCACTCATTTACTCACTCATGTTGTTTCGTGCTCAAAAAAAAATATTTTTTTATCTATCTAATGTTGATACATTTCAGCAAGTCTCTTAGGAAATATGACTATAGGACCAATTTACTGTAGTGAGACACCCAGACCTGGCTAGACTTATATAAATGAATATACATACAATCCAGAATAAGAGATTTGCCTCACAGAAGTATTATTGTTATTATTATTATAGCTGAAGAAAATTTCACAGTACTCTTTGCAACAGAGAAGAGCTCCTGGAATATTTCTGTGCTTTGTAGAATGCTAATATTGCATTTGGGTGGGGGCTGGAGAGATGGCTCAGCGGTTAAGAGCACCGTCTGCTCTTCTGGAGGACCCGGGTTCGATTCCCAGCACCCACATGGCAGCTAACAACTGTCTGTAGTTCCACTTCCAGGCAAACACCAAGGCAAATAAGTAAGTAAATAAACTTTAAAAAATATTTTTTAAAAAATATTGCATTTGGGTAACGTGCACAGTTGGAAGACAGCTCAAATACTATGACTTGAACCATCGTCCCATTTCAAACAGAATCCATTTCAGGAAAGGCTTATTTTGGTTCATGGTTTCAAAGGCTTACAGTCCATTATAGGAGGAGAGGATAGATATAGAGAAGTGGCCCAGGCCATGAGGGTAGGGGGCCTGTGGCTGTGCCTAACCACATATAACAGAAAACCAGGAAACTGACAAGAGCATGAACTAGCGGCAGAAAAAAAAAAAAACAAAACTAAACTAAATAAAAATCCCACACTTCAAAGACTTGCTCCTGATATATAACATGCATATAGAGGTCAGAAGACAGCTTTGATACTGGTCCTCAGGTAGCTTCCTTCATCCTTTGTTTGAGACAGGGTCTCTCATTGGCCTGGAAAATTTCCATAAAGTCAGGCGAGTTGACCTGTTAGCTTCCAGGGCCTCGCTATCTCTGCCTCCAGTCTCTCCATTGTTGGGGCTGCAGGCCTGTGCTTCACTGTTCACATGGGTTCTGTGACTCTGAATTGAAGTCCTCCTGCTTTGTGAGGGTGAGTTTTTTACTGGCTGTACTATGTCCCCATCCCTAAGAATTTCAAGCCTTTAATGTGTTGCTTTAACCCTGGTATCTACCAGCCTTGAGGCTATTTTGAAATTATATTTAAGAATAAAGTTACATCTTTTGTCTGGACAAGTTTGGATTGAGTCTTTACCATTTCCATAGCAAGATCCCTGACTCCTTTTCTTTACCAAGTGGCTTCTACATCAATTACCAAAAGCTATGGTTTCTTCCTCCAAGACCTCAAACACTACTTTTCACCTTTATCTCCATATAGTTAAGGCTCTGGAAAACATTTATTTGAATGTTCAAAATCACTCTCAGTTTTCTTGCCCAACCCCAGCCTGTCTTCTTTCTCAGAGCTTCCCAAGCAGTCCTCAAAGATCAGACATACAATAAAGAAGATGCTACTATATCATCCACAGTGTTTCACAGACTCACTGCAGAATGAAGTTCAAGTTTCTTGGTCTGACTTTCCATTCCTCTAGGGTCTTGCTCCAGATTCAATCTTTCCCATCTAGTTTGTGCTACCTCAAGCAGTTTGCACTTGACGATTATGGAATCTTATCAGGGATTCAAATACTCGGAGCAACTTTGATGTAAATCTCAAGTGAACTTGCTATAACTCAGCCCAGATCTTTCAGTTTCTGGGTCAAGAGACATTGTGTCCATTTGAACTTGAAGTCTTTTCTAACTCATTACTGGAAACTGTGTCTGAACTCTCCAAACACTTCCACAACTGTGTTAGTGCGCCCTGGTGACTTTACATGTCACTTCCTCTTATTTTTACATTTTGCTATAGCTGTGTGTGGATACTGTGGGTAGCCTGCTTTCTGGAATTCTTCCCTACTAGACAAACACTCTTTTGCCATAGCTCTATTTCTGATCACATTGTGTATATCCCCTCTCTTCCTATCTAATATTTATATGTAGTTATCTGATTGGTATAAATAAAATAATAAAGATGTTGTTTAACAAATCTAGTTTAGACAGAGTCATTTTATATTACCCAGGGTAACTTTAAAGTCTTCTTATTATAGACTCCTAAGTGCTGGGATTATAGTGTCACCACTACGTCACCAAACATAGTCTAGGTTTTTTAAAACTTACTTTTTGAAGAACAACAATAAATTGTAATAGGAAGTTTCTGGTCTGTCTGGCCTGTGGTCCAGACTTGCAGACCAGCAGTCCCACAGAAACACACAGAGGCTTATATTAATTACATACTAATTGACCTAAGGCTCAGACATATTGCTAGCTAGCTCTTTCATTTTATCTCAATCTATTTCTATTAACCTGTTTAGCCATGTGGCTTGGTACCTTTTCTCAGAGCAGCATGGTTGTCTTCTTTCCTCTGCATCTTCTGGCATCTCTGTGGCATCTCTGCTCTGCTCTTTCTGTTCCTGGAGTTTTCTTAGTCTGGTAGCCCCACCCACACTTCCTGACTGCCTTCTGGCCTATCAGCCTTTTATTAAACCAGTAGGAGGGACAGATAGTCACAATGTACCATAACATAGTCCCACTATATTAAATAAATAATTAAATAAACTTTTTCTATCCATCTGCCCTAATTTTCAATAAACTTTCTACTGAAGTTCATGGAGATGCCAGAAAATTGGCATTTTTAGGTACTGTTATAAACTTCACGTTCACCCTTATTTTGCACTATAAATTTTCTTGCATAAAACTAAAAGTTAGGCAACTCTTTGATGTATCTCTTACAAGTTCTAAATTATTGTTGCTGAGCTCAAGAACCACACACAGGTATAACTAGAAAATGTTCTCTGAGTCATTTCAACAGCAGAAATAACAAGCATTCAAGTGGTGAGATACATTTTCCCAAACACTTCCACAAAGATGACATCACTTTTGTCTCACAACAACCCCCTGAGATCAATAGGGCAGGAGTCCTCAACCCTGTTCTACCAGTCAAGAAAAAGTAACACATAAGAGGGGCTAAGCAATTAGCAAGTCTCCATACCTAAATATTGGACAGGACTAGCACTCAGGACTCAATATTTCTGGCCCTAACCCAAGCTCTGGAGCTGCCTCTTACTCTTACTACCGTGGGCTAACATAGGTGACTTCATTTCCTCTCTAGTGATTTGCTAAAGGACAAAGGGCCATTGGGTTCCTGCCATTGCAGAGAAAGGTGCAGAATAGAGAATAATATAATTGTCTTATTCCTGACTAACTTCCCTTTCCATCTTCCCTAGATGCAATTGTATAAAGGCGTTGATTCTGCTTCTACCCCCATCTTGCCCTAAGCTTATAGATAGGTAAGACAGATGAGCATCAAGTCCAGCAAAGCAAATGAAGACTTAAATTGCCCTGTTCTTGGATTTCTTGATGACAATTTATTTCTACATTCCTGTTTGACCTTCAAGTCTCTGTGTGCAAAGACATCATAACAGCAACAGCATGAAACTGTGATATGTATGTTTGGGGCAGAGAGCCTTGAGTCTCACTCCTCTATCTCATACTCTAAACTAGAAATTTTATTGTTTGGTGTTTGGGATTCTTCCCAATAAAAGGAAGAACATGGGTTTCATAATGCTCTGTGTACCTTAAAAATTCAGCAAAGAGCAAGAGTCACTTGGTAGATTTCAAATGTCAATCATTGGCATTCTACCTATATCAGTGCTACAAATACTTTTGCAAAGTGCTCTTTACACAAAATATTTTTTTATTGGTTCCCTTTCTTCTCTTGTTGGAGAAAACCTGGGGCACATCAAAGTAAATTCTTAGATCAAAAATACCATCCTCTGAGTGAACGTCATTTCCCTAAAGCTCAGAGATCTCTGAGCAGGGCTGGGCAGGGGATAAAAGGTTTGGCAATAAAACTCTGAATTGGAAGTGGGCTTGGGGAACTGCTACCAAGATGAGAATTTGCCTTGAAGTCAGTAATCAATTCTTTAAAGAGTAGTCTAGTGAATCAAAGACTTGTCATTTATTTGTTTTTCATTTTCCTGCAGAAAGGTTTTTAAGGATTTAGCAGAGCAATTTTACTGTATTATCAAGACTACAGAAAAAGGGCAAAGAGCTTCCATTTCTTGTCTTAAAAGACAAGCTGGCCTAGATAACCTGACGTCATCAATAAGCTGTTTACAGCAGTCAAAGCCCCTTATCCTTGGGGGATGAGTTCCAAGTCACTTAGCAAATGCCATAAAACCCAGATATCATCAAAAGCCCTTGTATGCTCTCCTTTTTTAAAAGCTGTGTGTACATGCCTACAAGAAAGTTTATTTTATAAATTAGACACAATAAAAGAATAGTAACAATTAATAATAAAAAGTATGGCTATAACAATAACTTAAATGAGCAGGGCTCTCACTTTATCTCAGAATATGTGTTGTATGCTCACTTTTTCATTTAGATGGACTGTTCACAGCTTCTCTTTGTCCTATCCAAACTGCCAGCCTACTACTTGCATTTTGGAACCAGACTATTATTTCTTGCTTTTTTGTTTGTTGATAACCATTACTGAATTAAATATAGGTTACTTGAATACAACTACTAGGATACTACAATAGCTACCCTGGTAACAGAGATTGATACTAAGTGATGTGGGGGATTTGTAGCATATATGGCATGGATCCATGGACAAAATTTATGTCCCAGACCAAGCTGAGTGGTCTAGCACAAGATTTCATCAGATTATTCTAAAATTGTGAACAATTTAAAATGTGCACATTGCTTATTTTTATCATCTTCCATTTAATATTTTCAGATTTTGATAAATCATGAATAACTAAAACCCCAGAGAATAGTAGCATGGCTAAAAGGAAGCCACTGTATATAGTGATACTGACATAGTACCTTAGATTGTTTAGACTTCAGTTTTCCTGTATTGGAACCAAGTGAATTTCATTTTTACAGAACAACAACAAAAAATCATATCATCATAGATGGTACCACATTGATAGAAAGAAGCCATTTTATCATCAGCATGAGCTACAAAATCCCCTTCTGCCTGCTTTTCCCACTCTGGCAGAGGAGACCACTGCTCATCTGTAGAGGACACCTCACTATGGGCATGTGCAATTGCTCAATAAGTACTCCAGCCAGCCTTGTAAAGAAACAAAATGTTTTTTTCAGGAAAAGTAAGAGAACCCAGCATCCTGACCACCAGGAAAGCATGAGGCTTGTGCTCACAATTAAGGCAGAGTTACATGTTAACAGTTGTAGTTTATGTCATGATTTCCCAGCCGGCAAGGATAGTAATGTGAGTAACTACTTAGAGATCTCACAGAACCTAGGGGATAAATGTCCTCACTAATTTTAGTACACTGAAACCCGGATAAGAAAATCACCCCTCCTTGAAGGAAGTGCCTACCTGCAGCTGCTGGTGTCAGTACTAGAATCTCCTGGCAAAGTGACCTTCAATGCCTTTGCCTTATGCCTGGGTTCTCAGAACTATCAGCCTCCTGGAGCCCAGGGACAGAGCTGCAGGAGTGCCCCACCTACTTTCCTATGGTAAGTCTGGGCTCTCAGGGAGGGGCTTCCTCCTGAACCAGGGCAGCAGCCTCAAGAAGGCCTCTTTCATGTCTGCATGGAGAACAGCTTTTCCCAGTGTTCTTCACAGCTTTGACAGGAAAATAACACTGCCTATTATTCTGGCAATTTTGCTAATCCATGAGCCCAGGGCAGCAGGAACCAACCAGGTGATGGGGTTTGTGATACAGCAAGGTGCTTCTGGAGATACAAACTATACAGTCTCATCTCTAGTGAGCTATCCTTAAAACACTTTCAAAATGGGACCTAGCTATACTGCTCCTGGGCACACACCAGAAAGACTCTTAACTACAAAGATACTGGCACAGCCATAGTCACTTCATGTCTATTCACAATGACAAAGAAACAGAACCAGTCCGGATGTCCATCAACAGATGAATGCATAATGGCACATATAAACAATGAAATTTTATGTAGCTGTGAAGAAAAATGAAATTTTAAAATTTTCAGGAAAATAAATGGATCTGGAAATGAACAAATATTAAGTGAGGTGACTCAGACTCTGAAAGATAATGTATATTATCTCTCATATGTGAATCATAGCTTTTAATATTTTTCATACATGTTTGAAATTACATATAATATGTTTATCTATAGTTGAGAGTAGTTGTGGTTATTGATCATGAAGCTGGAGAAAGGACCACAAAGGGAGTAAATGAGTTTTTCATGGGTGTGGGTAGTAAGGGAGCATCTGTGACATGAACATAGACAGGCAGCTGGGGGGGTTAGTTAGGATGTGGCAGGGGAGCACTGAAATGGAGGAGGAAGATTCACAGTCAACAGCAATGTTCAACAATGCTCTCATGGAGCCCAACATATACACACAACGTTCAACACGTCTTCAACACAAAATGAAACAGTGATACCCACAAAACTGGCATAGAATATTAAAATTGTCATCAGTGGCTGCCACTTCCCACCATGGCTCAGGGCAAGCTGGGCTTGGCAATTTTCACCTCCTCAAGACACAAAGGAAAGCCCGGAGGCTTCGGATGATTTAAGGAGCTCGGGAAGAGGTTGTCAGGTTGTCAAAGCAAGAACTGTCTCAAACTCAGTCTGTTGCTGTCTATGCCAAGGTCAGATTGATTAAAGACTTGAGACAGAACAGCTAAACACTCCCTATCGCCTCTGATTAAAATGTCTCTCTGTCCCTTGCTCTAGGACCTCTATCACGAGTGGTGACATTTGTCTCTGTGCTGGATGTACAAGGATGATAATAGTAAAACATGGTATTTTCCTCTGTTAGCTTTTAGATAATAACTTATCATAGTTTTTGTAATAATAAGAATAATGAGTAGCACAAATGGAGAGTCCATCATTGTGCAATATGTTAAATTTTATGTATTTGTCAATTTAATCAATATAGCCCCATGAGGTAGGTACCAGTCATACCTGCTTTGACTCTTAGTGTGCTGGTTAATCAGTTGATGTCTCTCCCATGCATTATTCACCATTCACTGTCCCTGTTTCATTCCCAGGAGCTTTAGAGATAGTTGCCCTGCTGCCTTGCAAACTCATGTTGGTTAGTTCCATGATATCAGAGGATGAAGGAGCATTACTGGGGCATTTATCCAATGACCCTTCTTCCTTCTTCCTTGGGGACCAATTTCTCCCAGCAGCTGCATCACTCTGTGAACTTGGCAATAATTTCATGCAGGCTTCTTTTCCTAGCAAGCAACATCCTCTGACATACTGTCCCCTCTCCACACTGCCAGCCCAGTTGATTACGTGGTGCTACTGCTGCATTCTGGGCAGCTCTTATTTCTCCCCTCAACCCTCTCTCCTCACCTCTACCAGCAGACCCTTTGTTAGAATCTCTTCATGTGAACCCACCTAAAGTGAACCAAAGTCCCTCAAGGTACCTGACTGGCAGGGCTTGCGTACCTTCAATGAATGTCAGAGATGCAACTTAGATGCAAACCTAGTATTCAACAGCAGGAGATAATAAAGAAAATAAAATTTAAAGGGCACAAAAAGTTGTAGAAAATTATTACAGGGCCCCATAGGGTAATAAAAATCTTTTCTAGAGAATGGACATTGTGGTAGGTCTCCAAAACACAGAACATAAACACGGGGTTTGAAGTAGTGTTTCAAATATGAGCAGGAACAGCAAAGACAAAAATGCAGACCACATTTTGGGGCAGAAGTGGCTCAGTCTCTGAAATGTAGTACACTCACAGATGGGGTTTTCCAAATTGCTTCTTTAGAAACTTGTTGGCCTTTGAAACATTACTACCATTTTGAAAAAATTTAAAATCTCCCTATTCAAATAAGAAACTGACCTAGATTGATTTATTCAGAACTTCTCAGAACATTTAGGATGCTAATAAGCATATTACAGTAAATTTTACTTTCAAAGATAACCTTTTAGTGCCTACAAGAAGTTTAGCAGGGGATAATATTTAGAAACTGCATATTGTCCAATAAGATTTTATGATACTGTGGGTCTTTGTGATAGAGCAATTCAGAACGAAAAGGGTCCCCAAATTCAGAGCTACCTTGGAAATGTCTTCCACAGTTTGTTGGAATGTCTTAAGTCATGGGCAAAAGCAATTTAGAATGCTTAAACCAAGTTAAATTTATCATCTCAATGTGATTTCAAGGAAACAATAGTGATCACAATTTAAATAGAGATTTGGACTTATTTATATCCTGGACAATATTAGAATCCCAGCAGTAAAATTTAAGATATATTATATTCTGTTCTTCATGGATAGCCATTCAAATTATTTGAAAACTAATATTTTTAACTAATTATAATGTTATCTATTAATACATTTATTATATATACAAAACAATCGAGTTTTTACTAGGAGCTCTTGAATCTGTGATAAAGAGGTTACAGATCACAAAGGAAAAAAGACAGAATTATTGCTTATTAGATGCTCTGAACCACTTGAACTTCAAGATGCAAATGCACACAATCAGAAGACGCTCTTTTCATACAGTTCCATGAGAGCAAAGAGCGATCTCAAACATCCAGCCCTGAGGGGTGGGAAGCCTTCAGAGAAGGGTTGGTGTCTGAGCTTGAAGGATGAGTAGAGTTTGCCAGACGGAAAAGTAGTCTCATGAAAGAGACTGAATTCAAGCATCCCGACCCCATACTTGACCACATTAAAGCTTGACTCTTATAAAAGAGAGACACCAGTATTTATGGATAAATATAACCATAAATTGAAAACAAAACAATTTTCACAAAAAAAAATCCCTTCTAATTTGAAAGAAATTTTTGTAATGTAAAAAAAATCTTTGATTTCTCTTTTGTTCTTAATCATGAGACTCTTTATAAAGTGAGGGTACACCAGAGAAGCCCAGCATTGGCCTCTAGAGACTTTTCAAATTTGACCAAAGAAAATGAGAAACACATAGTTATTTTGAAATGTTTTTAATTTTTCAGTTTAGAGGCGTGCTCACAGTATTCAGGAGATTACCAGTGCGGAGGCGAAGTCTGCTTTCCTTCTAGGCAGTCTAGCTTGATCTGGTCTTCACAGTCAAAGCTTTCCCCTGCTGGGCCGCTTCTGTTTGTCCTGCCAGGGCCACAGTGAGGACCAATGTTTAATATTGTGCATATGTTACATTTATATTTTACACCTTCATATATTTGTATTTGGTGAGATATATTTTTAAACACTTAAAATTAGAAATCTCTAATAAAACCAGAGAAAATTAAAGTTTTATTGTATTTGTTCTGTTTTATTGCAGGCTTAAAAGACTATATTTTTAGTCTTGTCACCTTTTTAAAATTTAATTTTGGAATCTGTTGTGCTCTTTTTTTAACCACATAAAGTTTTAAATATAGTATTGTAAGAAAACAATCAGTTTCTGCCCTTAAGATACTAATAAGTATAAATATAGAGGCCTGTCTGCATTAGTGATTTAATAGATATTTGTTGATTAAATATGTTGGTGATGGCATAGAAATTAGAGGAAGAGACATACATGTAAAATTTAAATCTGTAATTTTTCCAAAATTCAATACTGAGAGAAATGCCATCACTTATAGACCATATCAATAAAAAAAAAAAATCTGAGGATTGAGTAGAGACATGAATTAACTTATTCTTAGAAATTCTGGATTATTTAGCATTGATAATATAACAATTTGATTCATTCATTTAATAACTTTGGAAACATTTAGTGAGCATCGATAATAACTATAATGATGATTATTAATAACCGTAGCTGATATAAATATAGAGTTTATTGAATGCTGAGGATTGTGCTGAGTGCTTTATATTGATGACCTTGGTCATCTCCAAGGACAGATGAGAAAAGCGAGACAGAGAGTTATATCCTTACTAATGTCCCTCCACAACCAAATGAATCTAAATCGTTTCCAAGTCAAGATGATCCTAGAGCTTCCCTTCTATAATTTAGTTTAGGACCTCACAGCAAACCCTGTGGATGGATACCTAAAGATCTTTGAAAAATGGTGTGCTTCCCCTCATCCACAATGCCACAGTCTCAGACTCGAAGAGTATGTCACTAGGCCCTCGGTTTGCAGATGAGACGCCAAGCCAAGGACAATGAGAGAGCCCAGTCCGAGCAAGGTGTTTTACTTGAAGGCACACCTCCTTTACATCTCAGGTAGGCTCCAGGGCCCCATCCACTTCCTTATCTCTCATTCTAAGCGTCTTCTCTTTTACTATGTGGATCAGACAATGCCCACAAACTCAGCAAACTGCTCGCTCCACATAACACTGTAAAAATCACCACAGTACTAAGAAAACATGTGTAAATAATTTTTATTTAAGTTATTTTTAACTGTCACATTAAAACATAAACATTGTGTATGTTTATGGGTACTGTGTGATATTTCCATATGCACATACATTGCACAGTGTTTTAACAAGGACCTAGATTTCCTCAGAAGTAATCTGACTTAAAACTTTCAAACTGACTAACTTACTGAAGCTGAGTATGGATTTTGGCGTCTTCTAAAATAAGCCTTAAATTGAGTTTCACAGCTTAGAGCTACTGCTAAGTCTCCCATGGTCCTGTGGATCTAGTTTCCAATTGTCATGTGGTCTCATTTTATTTTCTGCTGCAAGGCCATTTAACAAGTCCTTATGAGCACCTACACAGCTGGGAAAAGACAGCAGGTGCCCACAAGAGGATGGTGAGTTGGAAGAACTGACTCAGCTCCTTATTGGAAGACTGGAAAGGAGGGCATAGGGCAGTTCAAAGACTCTCAGCTAGGAGGCAGGCCATCCCATGCTGGGAGGCAGGCTATCTCATGCTAGGAGGCAGGCCATCCCATGATTGGAGGCAGGCCATCCCATGATAGGAGGCAGCAGAAGTCTCAGCCATGCTATCTACTCTAGCAGAGCTTAGTATTTTAAGCAAATACTTTAACCATCTCAGTGTCCCACCTGCAAAATGGAGAAAATCATCTAGGCTGAATGTGTATCCTCAAAAGTCTCAATTCTTATTGTAATAAGTAGGACAAGTGTGAGGTAGACACATCATGAAGTAAACTAATTTTTTACTTTACGGAGGAGGAGGAGTGGAATTTTTACTGTGAGGTTGCACATGGTACAGAAGTGAGCAAGCTAAGTATCTTTTTGCCTCTCCACGGGATGCCCAGCATTCCATTATAGTAGCACAGACACCCCCATCTTAGAGTTCTCAGCCACTAGACTCATGAGCCAAATAGGTTACTTTTTGTTATAAATTATCCAGTCTGTGGTGTTCACATGAAAGACTAACATATCTCTCTTTTTCTGTTTATCTTGAAGATTACATGCAATAACATATACTCCACACCACCGAGCATAATGTGTGCATTTAAGAAACACATCTGTAATCTTTACAGCTAAGTCCTAGATGTGTTCCTTTATTCGTGAATATTTCTTATTTATACAGTGGCAATGTTCTTTTCTCCCTATTGCAGTGTATCTTTCTACAGACCCAGTAAGATAATGTACGTTAAAACCTTGCCCAGAATCTGGCCATGTATCGAAGTGGTAAAGCTTTAGGCCTGCTTGGTTTGAGCAAGGTGCTTTATCTTGCCTCCAGCACTTCAAAAGGGAAGAACAATCAAGTGAAAGTCCCAGGTTTTTACCCTTTTGAGCTTCAGTTCAAATCCCATAGCCTCAGGGAAACCTTCAGACCTGACATAGTACAAATCAATGATTCTCTCTTCTACATTTTCTAGCCCATGTCTGTTCCATGACCTAGCCTGCATTTCAGTTTTGCTCCTTTGTTTTATGTCCTTGGCATTTAATGCCCCACACCATGAGGGTGGGGGTCATTTCCTTGTTGAGTTTCATATCCCCAGAAATTGTATACAGAGTGGGCAGATAGTCAACTTGCAGGCCTCACCGAGTGCACTTTTAACTTCTCAATTGCAGCACCCATAAAAAGGTTTGAAAATGCAGTGAGGGGGTTGGGTTATTTTTCCCTGGGGAAAGATGGACAAGTACAGAAAAAGAAAAGAGCAAACATCCATACTCAGTCTGAGAACACCTGCTGTTTACACAGCACATTTCTCTAAAAGGTCAAAGTACACTACAGATCCATCATGTTGCTGTCCATATGGCCATCACACAGGCGACCTAAGAGCCAAGTTATTTTTCTACTACAAACCTAGGAAACATTTAAAGCCAACAAGTTGTTTTTAAGCTCTGGACCCTCTGTATTAAGAACTACTGTTTGCTTGATAGCTGTTTGGGTAGCCCCTGAAAGTGGCTGAAAAAGGGAATGCTTTCTCAGGCTTTCCTGTACCTCAATTTCTCTTTATAATAGATGGGAGCAATATTTGTTCTTCAAGGCTCTACATTGAAAATTACAACTGTTAAGAAAAATAAGCAATGGGTGTCAAAATGGGTTGAGGTAGTGCTGGATGACAACGCTTCAACGCTTCAAAGCAGATTTTTTTTTTTTTTTTGCATAGTAGATTAACCACAGCTAATCTTTCTAAAGCACTTTCTGTGTACTGATCTATCCAGTCCTTAAAACCAACCCCAGAAGTCCTGGTTGTGTAGAAGAGGCTACTGAAGCAGAGCAAGGTGAGGATAAAAGCCACATAGATTGTAAGTAGCAGGCCCTGGTTTGGCACATGTACATATAGCTACTGGATCTTGTGACATTGAAACAGTAGCAAATGAGATCCTGTGACATATACCTAAGAGAGGCAGAGCTCCTTTATTGGGAGAACAAAGGAGTTGATCAGCCTGCTCTGATCAACAGAAGTTTGAAAACTGTTCATTAGTCATGGGTATAGCTTCCAAAGTTGGTTTCCTTCTTGTGCACATGTATTCTGGCTTTGTATGTGTGCAAACAGGAAGTGAATTCATCTAGAAGCCACTGAGTTCCTCCTGTTCTTAGCATCATTAATAAAGTCAAATGACTTCTTTATTTTTATTTTTTAATTTTTTTGAGACAGGGTCTCTCTGAGTAGCTTTGGCTGTCCTGGAACTCTCTCTACAGACCAAGGTGGCCTTGAACTCAAAGATCCTCCTGCCTCTGCCACCTGAGTGCTGGGATTAAAGGTGTGGGCTACTACCTCCTGGTATAGAACTTTTAATGCTTAAACCAAGAATGACTGAGTCCCTTCTGTTACTGGCATCAACATCTTGCTTCTATGGTTTGAGCCAAGTCTCAGAATTTGTGCTTGAGTTTGTGAGAAAGCACAAAGGTAAGGTAAGAGAAACTCATATCAGCTCAGGGGCAATGGGCCAAGTTAACCTTGTATTATATAGTTTTGGACAAAGCAGTTCTCAAATGTTCAATGTGTTTATGTGTAGAGCTGAGTAGCCTACAGCTCCAATACTGGGGCAGACATGACCTAAAAACAGAGAGGCCAAGTCTTTCTTCCCATTTTAGTTATCCATCAGTTTAGGCTCAGTGCCTTCACATTTCTGTAAAGTAATGTAAGGCTTTTGTTTACCCAAACATCAAAAGAACTTTGGTATAGAAGCTGGTAGGCAGCCAACAACATGTCATCTGGCTTTGTGCTCTCTGAAATTAGCAGTTATTAAGTTATTTAAGAGCAAATGAAGCTGAGGGTTTATCTGAGGTTTTCTCTGGTAATAATTCTCTTGACTTTGTCATTTGTGTGGCCATCTAAACCCCACTAGGTTTCAAATCGTTTACTCATAAGGAGTTCCAAGTCCATAAATATTTCCATTGGGGGCTATAAACCCTTAGAGACCCATAATTAAATTTGTTTCACTTGTATAATTTAAAAAGTTAATATAAGCATACCCTGGAACCTGAAGATAACCATCTGTATTAGTTATTTTTATATTGCTGTGATAACACTGCATGGCCAAGGCAACTTATAGAAGAAAGAGTTCGTTTGGGCTTAGAGTTCAAGAGGGTTAGAGTCCATGATGGCAGGGCATGACAGCAGCAGGAAGCTGAGAGTTCACATCTTAACTCCCAAGGACAAAGCAGAGAGAGTGAACAGGAATAGTGCCAGACTTTGAAGCCTCAAAGTGTGCACCCCCACACACACACTTCCTCAGGCAAGGCCACATCTCACAAGCCCGCCTAAACACCACCACCAACTGGGGGCTAAGTATTTTAAATGCTATGAAAAACATCTGAGTCAGACCACCACATGGACTCTACCAAGAATGAATCTGCTTTCCTGTGCTTGGGTGAGCTATTCTTTGGCCCTAGGGGGTTACCGCTTTCATTGTTCTGCTAATAAGAAAAAAACGGGGTGGGGGGGTAGGGTGGGGGACAAAGCCGATGTGGTAGGCCTAAGGGAGAACAGAGAGGAGAGGAGAGAGTCCTTGGGACACTTCACAGATTACTCTGCTAGGGAAAACCTAAGGGAACTAACTCCTCTGGCAGTTAGTGACCCTATGCTGTCAACAATCCAGAAAGCAGTACTAGCCTAATCCTACAGTTCTGAAAGATAATTTTTGTATTCAACTTAAAAATCAGTTTGGGTTTTATTCCTGAGTTGTTCAAACGTTTAAGTTTTTAGCTATCTACCTATCTATCTATCATCTATTCACATTAATGGACTATTTTCAAAGAAAATTTAAGATAAGACTGGGGAGATCTGAGAACGTTTTGCCTTTAACATGGTGGGCAATACTAGTTTCTTTTATACTTGAGAAACACTACTCAACAATGTGTCCAGAGCTTTCCTGTTTAAAGGCAAAGGCAAACATTATCTCACTGGGCATGCCATTAACATCCTGGTGTGGAATAGGATGTCAGGCCCTCCCTTTCTGAGGACAGGCTTTGACAGGAGAAAGGAAAGCTACTCTGGGATTGACAGGGGGAAAAATGACCTCTGTGCAAAATCTTGCCCCACCATTCAGTTGCTGTCTGACTGTGAACAAGGCTGGGCCCCTGCAATCCTCTAGTCCTGAGTGGAAATCCAATAGTAGGCTCCCTTTTCATCTGCATAACCTGCTCGAAAGGTTGGTTCACAGAAGTAGATCTTTGTAGGGGACTACCAAGGCTCTGGTATTAGATACTTCAATAGTGAGGTCACCAGGTTGGCTTGGAGGAGACCCCCCAGCTGTGGACTCCTTGAAGTGATTTAGGGAAGCAGGCACCACAGGCTAAGAGGTGGCTCCACCAGCTGGTGCCCTGGTGCCCCAATAAAGACCAAGCCAGGGGCGTCACCAGCCAACCCCTGGGAAGCTGCCAAGCCCGCAATACCCTGCTGAGCTCTGGACCAAGCACGCGAGTGGCTGAAGTGCAGAGCCTGCAAACTTGGTAGTCCTGCCTCTGGATTGCAAACTGCTGTTCTCTCAGAGGTACGTTGGGAAGGAGCTCAGTCATGCCAATTTAGGGCGTACAGAAATGTGCATGGGTAAGGAGTTCACGAGTTTGAAAAGAACTTTGCAAACTTGCTCCAAGCACCCGGTGTGCTGGAGAGACCTCCCTTGCTGAATCGCCTCGCCTTTGCAGACCTCAGGCAATGCAGACCCCTAAAACTCTGTGTGCATTGTCGAGAGCTGGAGGGTGTCCCTAGTAGGACCTGTCCGTCGGAGCCGAAGGGGTATCGAGAGGCAGCGACCTGTCGGTGGTGAGGAGCAGCCGAGACCCACCTGCGCAGGGCCGCAGCGTCTGGGATCTGTGAATGGCAGGATGAGGATGAAGGCAGGCGGCGAGGGGAAGGGGAGGCGTCGGCGAGCAGGCAGTTCGGCTCGCGGCCGGGGGCGGGGCGGGCGGGCCCGGGAGGCGCGCGCGGAGGTTGGGGGTGGAGGGGGCGGACCTGGCGCTGCGGACGCTGCTGGCCCGCTGGCTCGCACTTGGTCGCGCTGCGGAGCAGGCATGGGATCCGCGCGCGTCCTCCGAACGCCCACACCTGTCTAAGCGGCACACGGCCGCAGCCCGACGGGCTGCTCCACGCGGGTGAGTGCAGTGTGGGGACCTGGCTTCGCCGCTGAGTGCGGAGGACCCAGGCGTGAGCTGATGCGGGACAAAGGGGCCGAGTGCGCGCAGGGTGGGGTAGCTGCGGGCTGCCTGGGGGTACTGGAGACCTCGTCTCGGCCTCCGCACTGGCTCTAGAGTGGAAAGAGCCCCAAGGGACACACGCTCTCTAGAGCATATGGATTCACGAAGTGTCACTCGTAAAGTGGATGGGGAAAGTAGGCTTTGAAACTGCTGTCTTGGATGCAGGGTGCTGTGTAGGAGTGGAGCCTTGTCTGGAAAGTTGTCTTCGGTCTGGTCAGGGCAGGCTCTGCCCAAGAACACACAGCACCACCTCTACCACTTGCTTTCCTTAAGTTTTGCATATACTGTATCTGATTGCATCACACTCTGAGCATTAATTTTTAACCGGACACGTGATTATGAACACACCTTAACAAGCAAGGAAAAGTTAGCAAACACAGGTTGGGAACGGGCTCTGCGCTGAGTGATAGCTCAGCGCGGCGTGCTTAACCTAGAAAGTGCTGCCTGAATTATCAACAGTAGTGGGAAGCAAGTATTGCTTCAGCCCGTTGTTGGCATTTATTACAAATCGTTAACTTTGGAATAAAAGCGTTTTCCTCCCCTAGAACTTTTAAAAGAGAAAAATTTGTTTAGACAGATCCTTCCTCCTGAAGTGGGGCTGGCTCTCCCTCAGAGCATCTCTTGAGAAAAACCTCCGATAAAAATCCTGTTTATTGCCCCTGTGTGACACCCATGAGAACTCAAAAACAATCGTGGCTAGTGGAAAGCACCAGACTATACAGCAGCTCAGAATAGGAATTGTTTCTTCCAGCTCTTGAAAGTGAACTTGAGGGGTCCTAAGGGACTCCTTAGAGACCGCTAAGCCAATACTAGAATAGTCTCATCAGGCCTTATGGGAAGGGTTGAATTTATAGTTAAAGTTAGCTGTGGCCAAATCCCTATCGCAAATTAGTGTCAGGATATTGTTAGACATTGTTTCAAGAGTATACTTGGTCAGGAGAGCATTTAAAAGGACTGTTAACTGTCTTTCAAGGAATCTCAGGTACAGTTGTGCTGCCTGTGAATCCCAGCACTTAGGAGGCTGAGGAAGGAGCAAGGTGACTTTGTGGCTATCTTGAGTTACCGTGAACTTTAAGAGTCTCTTAGGACTGGATTGGCAGTGGGATGAAGAGACTGAAGATCCCACAGAGGCACTATGTCCATTTCCTTCAGAGTGGTACACCATGCACATATGAGTAAATCCTTCACTTGTATTTTTCCATTATTATAAACAGCCAACAAGTAACTTGTCATGCTATCTCTGAACTGGGGAGGAAGCAGTTTTCCAAGGTAATTAATATGAATCTCCTTTCTGCCTCACTGATGACAATTCAGGTAGACAGTGAATATAGGTGTGTTTTTCTGCCTGTATTGTAAGTGCCAAAGTGCCCATTAGTGTCTGAGAACATTGTTGGCCCAGGTCTGTAATGTTTAATAGTCTCAGGTCTCCCAAGCATCCCTCCCATGGATGCTGAAGGAGCAAGTACACCAGGCATTATTCATGGGCAATTCCAAATGACTCCAGGGAGTTTGTTTCTCACGGTCTCACCATTGACAGCTTTATGCACTCTGTTCTAGCTCTGTGGCAAGGTTGTCTGGGGATCACTAGGGTGGTTCATTTTGCCTAAACCCTGATAGAGAAGAAGTTAAACTCTGTGTGACTGTGAGATTGTGTTTGAGTTGCCAGGCTTCTGAGATCCCTTCAGTTCCCCTATAAGACCATCATTCTTCAGCTATCATGTGATTAGGTCTGTTTTGCTTTAATGAGTTATGTGGCTCTGGGAAGTGAGATCAAGCCTGACTTCAGTGTATTCACAGAGCTTTGTTCATTTTTAGGCATTTGCTTTAGGAATTAGCAGAGCCACATTGTTCAGTATCCGTGGCTACAGATCTCAAGGAGGACCCTTTGTCATCCTTCCAAATGGTGTCTACAGCGAGTACCTTCATGTACTTTCTTCCCTTTTTTGTGGTCACAGGAATTCATACCTTGTATAACAGAGAATGGATGTCTGAAAAAATTAGGTTTTCCCTTGAAGCACTTGTTTGCTTATAGGAGTTACATCATTCTCTCAAACACTGCCCTCCTTGAGGAGAACTGAGTTGTTGCAGTTTTTAAGACTACTGTGGAGAGAATCAGAAAAGGCAGTCCCAGTGCACCAGTCCCCAGAAAGATTATTATCATTGGCACATCTGATAATGTGTAAAGTCTCTCCACCATAAAATGGTTGTTGAGTTTATGAAGTGTGTTTGTAAAGTGTAAAAAATATAAGACACCAGACAGCTAGACAGTGGAGTGGCTAATAGCGCAACCTGGGGGCAAGAAATGTGTAGCTCTCTAGTGAGTCAGATACCCAGAGCTGGAAAAGAAATGCACTTTATTATGAAACATGATGAAAAAAAATGGTTGTTCACCATGTATTTTCATCCTGCTTTGCCATTAGGTGAAGTAATGTATAAAAACATTTAGTTTGGTGAAAGCTTAGAAGATAATTTATGTGTGTGTAAGGATTCTGAATCCTGCAAAGATTCATTCTTAGAAATGGAATTTGATAGACCTAAGGTTTTTTTTTTTTTTTGGTCCAGATTCAGCTATATGGAAGATAAGGTTTGGAAATATTCATTCCTTTAAAGAGAGGTTGGTTTTCTAAGCAGCTCTACAAGAACGAGACAATTCACTTTTAAACATTAGAGAATTTAAAGTTAAGTAGCATATGTGTCTCCAGATATGGGATTAGAATTTCTTCTGTTAAATCTGTTTACATCTCTGAATGTGTCTATATAAATCAACTTAGATATGCATAGCACATGCTTACTTTGAGTTTGTGATGTTAGGAATGATATTTATCTCTATGGGGCATCCTTTTTAAAAGTGAGTTGAGAAATTAATACAAAGCTACTTACTTTACTTTAAAGCATCCCAGTTGTTATTGGTTGTCTCATGACTCATATCAACTCAGCCAATAACATCTGTAAGTCAGGGTGGGGTGTACATGTCTCAGAAGTGACCCTCAATGGCAGTAGAGATTTTCTCTTGCTTTTTTCTTTGGGACTTTCCCAAAGCATCCTCCATCCTCAGTCTTTCTTCCACTGGGTTCTTAAGAGACATTCCTGATAGATTCCTTTGTGGTGCTGTTTGCTTGTCTGTCTTTTGGCAGATTGAGAGTGGAGGTTGTAACTCCCAGTGAAATGACAGATTAATGTGATACATTTTCTTCTCTCCACCCCTGTACCTCCAGCTTACAATAACACTGGGAACTTATAAGCCTTTTTTCAAGCTAAAAGAAAATAGTGCTCCCAAAGTACCTCCCCCATTTGATCTTATACAAAGAAAGCTGTGCTCTGCCCTAAGTGAATAGCAATCTTTCTCATAGATGGCTAACTTCTCCTTGACTCCTGGCTACTCAATGAGAGCTTATGTTGTTAGGAATCTGAATTGGTAATAGCCTATCATTTAGTAGAACCCTAAGCATTCTTTCATTTGTAAGTGATCTCCAAAGTTCTTGGCCTAAGTCATCTACTATTTTGCCAAGGAATAAATTTGACCCTCTATACTGAGAGCTATCAGGACAAGAGCCAGGCTGACTGACTATCCAGCACCTACACCCCAAGGACCACTGGGGACCCCTCCAAGCAGTCCTACTCACTTGACTAGTTTCTTTTGCAAACAGGCAAAAGAGTGTTGTGTTGGCACTTGTGAAACAGAGTGTACTTTGGGACCTTATAAAGTATTCTTTAAATAAATAAGGATTTGCTCTACAGGCAAAGGACTTGGAAAGAGGGTTTAATTTTGCCTGAGAGGAGGATTAATTCATTAAAGCTAAGTTCTTGGTGGATTTTTAAAAATGTGTTTACAGTAGTTTCAGATTTTTTTTCTGCCTTTGTCTTCCCTGATACCCTTGCCATTAAACTATTTCATTTTTAGGTAAATGGATAAAAATAGAGACAATTAGCAGCACAACTAGAATACATTTGATAATTCAGACTCTATACAATTATGAATGTGTTTCAGATTTGGAATTCAGAGTCTCATGTGCTGATATTAGCATATCTTAACTTTCCTGTTCTTGTCCACTGAGAGTATTATATGTATCTTGTGCTAAGTAGCATGGTGCTGTTTCATTTTCTACTCTTTCCTACACAGTCAACTTTAAAAACAGGGACCCTTGACAGCTTGGACCTCTGATTCTGTGTCTCTTTACAATAAAGTAAAATAAAAGTTGGTGCATCAGGCTTAGCAGAATTAACACTCTCTATATTAGTCAAGGAAAGAGGGGGTTGTTATGTTGCAGCCTAAGAGGGAGGCACCTGATTTCTTTAGTAGATCACATTTGGCAAGAATTCTGATGGGAGTGAGGTGGCTAGTCAAGGTAGCAGTTACCATAGAACATAGGCTGTTCAAACCCAAAATGAGCTCAAGAGCTGGGTCCTCAGGCAGTGAGTGTGAATAATCAGGCAGGGAACGTGCCCCACAGAGCTCTTAGAGTGTTACCATCACCACATTGTTCAGCTCTCCATTGCAGGGTAGACTCTGCTAGCATCAGCACACCTTTCCTGGTCCACATTGAAGCATTAGCCCTGGCATTTGCATCCCCAACAAGCACATAAAAATACACACATGCTCATATCCAAGTACCCTATGGTCTCAAGGATATAAGAAAACAGCCTAGTGTATTTCCTCCTCAAGTACTAAAGTATTCCCAATGTACTAAAGACTTTTCCTACTTAGGAAGATAAGAGAAGAAGAATGTTAAGGAATTAGAAAATCCTGAGGAACTGGATTTTTAAAGATCTCATTCTTCCATTTCTCCATTCCTATTATCCCTCACAGAAGTAGAATTCAGGGGACTAAGGGAAAAGAGATAGCAGAGGTGATGGAGCACACATTTTAGGGTACGGACATTAGGGATGTGGCTTGGCTTGTCCAGGTAGACTAGGTCAGATCAATGGAGTTTTCAGCCTTATGTAAGCAAGCTCAAGGCATCAAGAAGTTGCCAGCATGTCTGTACCCTATAAGAGGAAGGGAGTGAAAATAAGGAAATCTGTTTCCTCCTATTCCTGCTTTGTTCCCTTAGCTGACCTCTTGAGAAATACTCCTCCATCCCATTCTGGGATGCCCGACTGTGAATGAATTACCCTACCCGCTGAGTCAGCTGAACCAGAAGATTTGGAGCCAGAAAGAGCCCACTGATGCTTGAGTGAGGATGAAAGCGCTTCCAGCCCTCTTTGTTATTGCTTTTCTCCAGGGATGATTGATCAAGGTTTTAAATATCTTCCAGAATGAAGTTTGTACGCTTACATTTAGTACCCACAATGCTTCACGGTGGGGTTTTTACCTGTAGCCTCTGTTGTCTTCTCTGTCCACACTACTGAGCTGACTATAATTCCTGAGGTGACTCACACTGTTGTACACCTTCATGCTCTTGAGAGGCTGTTGGTCCCTCTAAGTGTTCCCTTTTCTGTCTCTTAATTTATCTAATTAATACCCTTTCAGCCTCACCCTTCTCTCCCATGGAAAGCCTTTTCTGTTCCTCTTTCTCCCTGCATGAAACTTTCTACCCTCTGTCTGGAGCTACTGCATCATCTATGTGTATCTGTCACTGGAAATCACTGTACGTCTATGTCATTCAAAAAATGTATTTCCTGAGCCACAACGCTAATTTTTTCTTCCAGTAACAAGCATTTACCCAGTGATCCTTTCGAATGCTAGCAAAGGCCCAAGGTGAAAGTATTAGGCATGCTGAAAACACAGATATAGACTCCTGAATAAATAACCAGCAGGAACAGTTATAGTTATTAGACTTAATATATTGTTAAAACTTCATAGCTTTGACAAAGATTTCTTAAGTATGCAGCATAATTCAAATGTCTGCAACTATCTATTTGTGTGCAAGTGTAAAGATGGTGCTTTAGGAGCCAACAGCTGAAGTTCAGCCATGCTCTAGAATATGAAAATTCAGTGCATCAGGATAAAATGTATCCATGTTCCCAAAGGTAGAACCAAAGGCAACACCTCACACATTTTCCCCCAAAATTCAAAGCAGAAATCTACAAAATTCTCAAACCATCTTCTAAATGCATTCATCATGTAGAGAAGATAAGATTCCTAGTAAGTATGACTCCACCTTTCCCAGATGTCTTTGCTGCCCAGAAAATTGTGGGGGGAAAAGCAGGAAGTAGTTAAATAGGAAAGAACAAGAGGTATAATCAAGTAGAAAGAAAAGAAGTTCAAAATCACATAAAAATTAGAGTTGGTCATATGTTCACAGAGTAATAATAACTGTGTAGATGTAGCCCTGTAATAATCCATGGTCTTTCTTCTTACTCATGAAGGGAAGGAACAGCCAGTTTCATCTGGGGCTGAGGTGTGGGAAATATCCCAAGGTCAAGCCCTTACATGTAGGTGAGACCATTACCTAAGGAATTCACTCCCTGGAAACCTGAGGGAGAATCACAGTGCTAGAAATGTGAGCAGCATGCAGCTGCACTTTGCCAGGCTGCAGTAAATGAGTTATAACTCTTGTTCTCCTGACTTCTTGTCTGTGTTTCTACAGCAGCACTCAGCATGGCCGGAATCCCGGGGCTCTTCATCCTTCTCCTCCTGCTCTGTGTGTTCAGGCAGGTGAGTTCCTACAGTAGTCCATGGAAACCCACTTGGCCAGCTTACCGCCTCCCTGTAGTCTTGCCTCAGTCTACCCTCAACTTAGAAAAGCCAGACTTTGATGCCAAAGCCAAACTGGAGGTGTCCTCCTCATGTGGACCCCAATGTCACAAGGGAACACCACTGCCCACCTATGAAGAGGCCAAGCAGTACCTTTCCTATGAAACCCTCTACGCCAATGGCAGCCGCACTGAGACTCAGGTGGGCATCTACATCCTCAGCAATGCCGAAGGCAGGGCGCAAGGCAGAGACTCCAAGGCCACGGGAAAATCTCGCAGGAAGAGGCAGATTTATGGCTATGATGGCAGGTTTAGCATTTTTGGGAAGGACTTTCTGCTAAACTACCCTTTCTCAACATCGGTGAAGCTGTCTACGGGCTGCACCGGCACCCTGGTGGCAGAAAAGCATGTCCTTACTGCTGCACATTGCATACATGATGGGAAAACCTACGTGAAAGGGACGCAGAAACTCCGAGTGGGCTTCCTGAAGCCCAAGTATAAAGATGGTGGTGGAGGGGGCAACAGCTCCAGCTCAGCTATGCCTGACAAGATGAAATTTCAGTGGATCCGGGTGAAACGCACCCATGTGCCCAAGGGGTGGATCAAGGGCAATGCCAATGACATCGGCATGGATTATGACTACGCCCTCCTAGAACTCAAGAAACCCCACAAAAGGAAGTTCATGAAAATTGGAGTGAGCCCTCCAGCTAAACAGCTCCCAGGGGGCAGGATCCACTTCTCTGGTTATGACAATGACCGGCCAGGCAATTTGGTGTACCGCTTCTGTGATGTCAAAGATGAGACCTATGACCTTCTCTATCAGCAGTGTGATGCCCAGCCTGGGGCCAGTGGTTCAGGGGTCTATGTGAGGATGTGGAAGAGACAACAGCAGAAATGGGAAAGAAAAATTATTGGCATCTTTTCGGGCCACCAGTGGGTGGACATGAATGGCTCTCCACAGGATTTTAATGTGGCAGTGAGAATCACTCCTCTTAAATATGCGCAGATTTGCTACTGGATTAAAGGAAACTACCTGGATTGCAGGGAGGGTTGACACTACATCTTCCTGCCAGCACTCGAGGGTCTTTTTGCACTCATTGTAGGAGACACCAGCTTTTTATCATTGACTCTTGTGCTTGTGTGTCTTATAATACCTTTTACCCAACAGTCTTCAAATAGCAAAATAATTGGCTTTCTTATTTGAAAACTGTTGTGTGTGTTATAGCGTTTAAACAGTCTGAAAGCATACTTATATATAGACATTTCAAGATATTGATGTTTGGCACAATAGGGAATATTTGGCAATTAAGTTAAACTTTCAGGGTTTTTTTTTTGAGAACTCTTGATTTTTGTCTTGCTTCAAAGGTTTATATTAAATATTTGATATAGGAAGAATATGGATTCTTATGCTTGTATATGGATGTGCTTTCTTCTGAGAGTCATATATTCATATTTTTGTAATGTCTGGTTATAATGCATCTGGATGGCAACATCATAGGCAATTATAATGTTTTAGATTCAATATTTACATAGTAGTTCTTGAAGAGAAACAATTTTTTGGCTACATTGGATACACATATAAAACTGTATTTTACAGTAAACAGAATTTCCATTCTTTTAGTTTTGAAAATTAAACTTTCTCCTCCAAAAATCATCTGTATATGTCTCTTCAAACCTTGTTGTTACACTGGAGTAGGCAAGATCATTTATCACAATCCCTCCACTTAGCAAGATTTCACTCACATGACTGAGGCTAACAGTTCCTCCAAAGACAGTAAATTCAACCTAATTAGAACAAGCTGAATTGCTTCCCACCGAACAGTTGTGGCTATAATTAAAGAAAATTCCTTGCATTTTACCCCCCAGAGTGCATCGCATCTCCCTGTTTATCATGTGGATGGGTAATTTAAAATGAATTAAATTCCTGAGGACAATGGATGCACTGCTCCATGGTTGGCACAGCAGAATAACCGTTTGTTTGAAGCTGAGCATAGTCATACTGTCTAATCTGAAATTATTCTGCAAAGTTTCAACGTGCTTCTAGAGAGCTGTGTATTTTTCTTAACTTGCAAACTTCTGTTTTTCATTGTACTTATAGTTTTAAAAAATGCTTGAATGTTGCTTTAAGAAAAACCAGTATATCCCTGTTTTCCCAGCTTGGAAGGGGGTTTCTTGCTGAAATGGTCTAGTCCATCAGCACACAGAATCAGACGCAACAGTCAAAAACAACTGAAGATGGTTGGTGAGACTGCTTTGCTTGCTTGCTTGAACAGCCTGAGTTCAGTTCCTGGAGTCCACACAGTGGAAGGAGAACTGACCCCCATTGGTTGACCTCTGATCTCCACAGATGCATTGTAGCATGAGTGCCTCCCCATAAATAAACAAAGAGGAAGGCTGGGGGATGGCTAAGTGTTAAGAATGTTTGCTGTGGAAACATGTGGACCTGAATTCAAATTCTCAGTACTCACGTAAGAAGTGGAACACAGCCCCACACACCTATGGCTTCAGCACTGTCAGGACAGATACAGGCGGATTGTTGGATCTTGATAGGATTGTTGGATCTTGATAGGAGGATTGCTAGATCTTGTTTTCTCTTGAAGCTCCAAGTTCAGTGAGGGACTCTTTTTTTTTTTTTTTTTTGCAAAGGAATAAGGCAAAGAATGCTAGAGCAGGACACTCGATGCTCTCCTCTGGCTTCTACACACACACTCCATAGAATAAATTCAAACAATGGGAAGAACACAAAAACTAATCAGAATGATGGAGTCTAGCAAATGTCTGTGAGCAGAATCATAGAATAAAAAGAAATGACCAACTTACTTGTAGTGGAGTTGCATGCTTGGTAATTATGTGCATTCACTGGCACGTACATTTGCCAGAACACATGCAAACATGCACACACATGCAACCACACCATAAGCATACACAACAAAAGAAGAAAGTGTCCCAGTAATTGAAAGACAGAACTTTTGGTAGCAGTGTGATTAATGTTTACATTACCTGCATTAGTTCTATACGTTTTAACAGTATATTTCTCCCAAGGCTAGTAGAATCCTGGTTCCTAAACACTTTTCTTAAATACATGTGATTCCAAATCTTCTGCTGGAAATGAAAAGGGTACAGTCATCACGTAGGAGGGAGATGCCTCTTAATGCCCCTCACATACCTGTTCACATACTGAGAGCTACAAAACATGTTATAGTAAAGAGACCTGTTAGTATTTTTTAATCTGCATTTCAGTAAACATCTCTGGTCAGAGAACCTTTGCTTTCTCCATTACTTCCTTCAAGAAATTTGCCCTTGTAATATCGGTTAGGTATTGCTGTACAATCCTCTTAGTCCAGGGGCAGAGTAGAGAGTGTGATGAACAATGAGCTGGTTTAGATATCTGTGTCTTTGGGCTCACTTAGTTAGTGCAACTAGGATTGGGAATGTTCCGAGAGGGAGAGTAACCCTGAAAACCACACTCTGAGGACCAGAAGGCTGGGACAGAATTAGGACAGTCTTGATGACATGCTTACAACCTTCAGGAGGAAACTAGTGTAAAAAGCTGTTGAAACAACTCTCAGTAGATACAGAATGAACCAGTAATTGGCAAGGCTGTGCATGCATCCCCACCTTACCCATTTTGGATGAGAAAGGGATTAGAATGCTGTGACCACGCTCCAACTTCCCTGTTCTTTGTGAGGCTTGGGTGACCTGCTCCCTGGGATAGCTATAGGGACACCAGAACCACTACTTTCATGGGGAACTTTGTGAACTCTTACAGGGTTTTCAAACTTGAACTTGTAAGGATGGCGGAATACACCAGAGGGCTGACTTGATAATCTACCACTGGTTAATCAGAGACTAATGGTGGCCATACAGACATGCTAGAGGAATTCTGATGCTAGTACTGATAGCTGTTCACAGTACTTCCTCATCCAGGACCAGTGACTTATTTGGCTTACATATCAAGTCTCAGTACATCACTGAGAAAAGTCAGGGCAGGAACTCAAGGCAGGAATCTGAAGGTGGGACTGGGTGATATTCCATACAGCACAGTAGGCAGAGTTTTCTTGTCCCATAGCAGCTTTCAAATTAATAAAATGAGGCTTATATTATATTCATTGTAAATGTTCAGCCAATAGCTCAGGCTTATTACAAACTAGCTCTTACATTTTAAGTTAATCCATATTCCTTATTTATGCTCTGCCCTGTGGCTCATGGCTTGTTACCTCATCTTCTACATGTCCTGCTTTCTTGGTGGCCAGCTGGCATCTGCGTTGACTCTGATCCCAGCATCCTCAGTTTCATCGTCCCCCTAACTATCTGCCTTGCTTATAGGCCAATCAACTTCTTTAGTAACCACTGAGAGTAATACTTATTCACAGAATACAGAAGGATTATCCCACAGCACAGCACTACCTCCTAAAAGGATCCAACTCATAGCCAAGAACGTGCTGCAGAAAACATGGGGAAATGCCTTCTGGTTTGTGTAAAGGCTCACATTTAGCTGATTTTCTTACACAGCTCAAAATGGTGCTGCCCATAGTGGGCTGGGCCCTCCTAAATTCATTAACAATCAAGACAATTCCTGCAAACATAACTACAGACCTATCTGATGCAGGCAATTTCTCAATTGAGGCTTCTCCTCTCAGATGACTCAAGGCTGACCAGGACAGCCAGTCTGGCTACAAACTCTGGGAGGCCCTAGATCGAAATGGACTAGAAGCACTGCTAACCTGAAAAATGTGGGGCTAAAGTTCCCTGCAGTTCTCAGCTGAGGCTTTCCTTGGATCCAGCTACATTCCTTCTTTGCCTGCATCTGAATTCTGAGGTCCTTCCATGGAGGGGGACATTTCAAAGACCTCTTAATAGGTGCTTAGGTGCTGGGGCAATAAGTCAGTAAACAAAGACCAAGCATGGGCACTTGAGTCAATCCCAAGTGGCGTGGTAGTGTGCACATGTAATCCAGTGCCAGGGAAACAGAGATAGGTAAGTTCTTGGAGTTCATTGGCCAACCAACTTAGCTGAGACACTATCTCAAAGAGCAAAGTGTATAGTATCTTTAGAAATTGATGCCTGGCCTCCACAAGCATGTGCACACACGTGCACACCCAAAGGAACAGACACACAGACCTTTCTGATGGAGCCAGAATACGTTGGTGGTAACATGGACCCATTTCTAGTAGATGTGACAGAATGGTCTTGCAGTTGCACAGATTGGTTTCATAATTACCTGGTTTATTTAACATAAATCTCAATGTACTTTAAACCTTAAACACTCCTATGTGGTTTAAAGACTTTACTCTTCTGGTCTCTAGCTCCTCCAGAGGCCCAGGATGAAGCAGATGAAAAGGGAAAGGAAAATCAGTTTTACCTAGTTCTCTGTGAATAATTCCTTGGTAGCTGCTGCTCCCCTTTACCTCTTACCTCTGGTGATGTAATTGTTACTCTTACTAATGGGTCGCAGTCATCTTAAAACACTTAGAACCTTTCTCAGCAGTGAACCAGCAAGAGGCTCCAAGCCCCATCACCACCTTCCAAGTCTAAGTCACCTGTGACCAACAGGCTGGCTGTACCTTAGAGCAGCCCCGCCAATTCTGGAAAGGGTCAGTGTTCCAGGATCAGTGAACTGGAGTGTAAGTCCCCCTGTCAGGATCAAATCTGGGCTAATAAAGAGATAGACAGCAGCCACTATGGCCAGAACAGATTGAACAAGTGAAATAGTGTTGGAAGAGAGTAGTTCTGATCAGCTCTTGAGGAAAGACGTTAGGACAAGCATTTAGAATGTGTTCTACTTTCCAGGAGACACAATCAGAGAGCTTCCAGGAGGGTTCTGATGGGATGTACCCAGTACCAAGGTGTGTCTGGATGGCATGGGACTAAAGGGAAGGTAGGCCACCTTGTCCTCCTCACCAGCTCTTTCTAGATAGATCAAGCCTCCTCTTGTGACTCTCTGTGCTTCTTGTCACAGAGCCAACCCCTGTTAGCCCCATGTGCTCAGTCATCACCTACAACGAATGGTATATTCACTAAATCTTCTTATGGAGACTTGGGACAGCTCTGCCCACAACAAACACAAAATCCAGGACAAAAGCTTCACTGGGAAGCACAGGATTCAAGAAACCATGAAAATGGTGAGTTTGTGTACGCCAACTAACCGAGAATCACTCAGGAAGAGAGTCTACCTGAAGAATTACCTAGATTAAGTTAATCTGAGTCTACAACTGGGAGGGGATTGTCCTAAGTTGATGTGGAGAAACTAGTGGTTCTCTAATGGTGGCACCATTCCCTACAAAGGGGAGTCCTGACCTGTAGAAAGCAGATCCAAGCAAGCATACATGCTTGCACTATTCTCTGCTCTTGACTGTAGGCTGTGGTTAGCTACTTAGGGCTCTGACCACCGAACTTCTGCACTCATGATGGACTGTCATCTGGGGTGGTAAACTGAATACACCCTTCTTTCTCCCATAAACTGCTTTTTTGTCAGTATTTTGTTTTTACCACAGACATGAAACCAAAATGCTCACTATTGTCTGCCCTTCTGAACCTAATGACTTCTGAGGGGTAGAAAGTACAGGCCGTCTCTGCAATGTTCTCTCTCTCTCTCTCTCTCTCTCTCTCTCTCTCTCTCTCTCTCTCTCTCGTAAAGTGTCAACTGTTCCCTTTGTTTTGGTTTATTACCTTCCTGTCTTCAGACTTTTCAAAGGACTTCAGGTGTGCTTTTTTATAAAGAAATTGACAGTTTTGACAAACAATAGTCCCAATCCGATGAAATAAGACTGAAATGCTTGCTTTGGTGAGAATGGAGAAAGCAGGTATCTGGCGTGAGCTCCTCAGTATGGGAACCTCGGTGAGGTCATGCCTCCAACAGGATAACACACTCACATCTCTCCCAGTGTCTCTATAGTCTAACCTTCTCTGTCCCTGGATGGGACAATTCTTAATGACTTTCTCTGTTTTTTTTTTCCCCTCTGTATCCTACATGTACACTGCATTACAGATGTTCTTTGCTGCTAGACTACAATTAAATGAGGTCAGGGCTTTATTCTCTTGTATCTTCACAACAGTGCCCAGGTACCTATTAAATATGCTCCAAGGGAATCTCTGAATAAATTATTTCATTGGGTTTAGATAATAGCACCATAGTTGTGATTATTTGGGTTTAGATTGCTCTTGAACTCAAACATACCCCTGAGTAAGACTCATGTAGTGTCTTGTACCCATCTTATTTCACTCATTTACCCTCCACAACCCTTTCTTATTCCCTCCCACCATACCCTACCCTCTCTATCCCATCCATCCATCTTATCCTGTCCTAGCTGATCTTACACAGTGGCTGTCTTCCCTGCTACAGCATGAGCTTTGTAGGAGTAGGAGTTGAATTCTGTTCTGTCTCCCACGTGGCACAACATAGAAAATGCTCAGTGAGAAAACAGATCTTTGGCATGACTTACGCAGTGTCCCAGTATCTGCTCCCTCCACCATATCTTACAGGCAGTCAGGTCTGAGCTGTCAGACTCCTCTGCAGTTCCTCAGAACTGTCTCATTCCATTTACTTCCTCTTTAAATAGTGACAGCAGCCTTCAGATTAGAATGTGAGCTTTACAGATTGCCATGGCTGCCTCAGACATGTCTGAAACAAAGGAAAAAGCCTATGTGTTTTCTTGACTATAGTTGAGTATCTAAAACCCAAGTTTCATTTTCCTACCTTCCAATCTAATGTACACATATATATCAGGTATACTGACCAGGTGTTTCTGTATTGTTCTCTAGACCCATACAGTTCTGGCTTTCAGCCATGCTCTACTGAACACATGTATATTTTTTAGCTTCTGTCACTGGCTAAGCTTCCCTTTCCTTAGGTGGCCCTTTTCCATCTCACCAGTTATTTAATTATTTATTAAGCAAATATTCAACAATAGGTACCAAGCCTTTTGTATGCTCTTCTTGGAGTTTCAGAGAAGATGTTGTATACCTTGGTGTTCAAGATTCTATATCACTGTAGCAAAAAACATTTCCCAGAGGCTCAGTAATCACTCTCTACACAAAAAATATCTTGCCATCAGTGAAATGGAATTACAACTTTGTGAGTTAACCTAGTTGAATATTTCCCATATTCTTTAATAAATCTTTGAGTTTATTATGTCCAGCCTCACTGGAGCATTTCCTTTCTTGGATTTATTACTCCAGATTCTATAACCAGTTCTCTAATGGAAAAAAATGCCATGTTTGGCAAACCAGTGTGACCCAAGCATAACTAATGTCCTCTGTGGATAAGCCATTCTGGGACACAGAACATTGTGCTTTAAAAATGGCATGCTTTACTACTGCCTGCTAATTTCCAGAGCAGTCAAATGCAAAATTAGGAAGTTCCACAGAAAAAGCACATCTTGTTTTCCCACTGTAGAAAAGATGTTCATTGGTCAACTGCAGAATCATATCAGGAATAATCGATCTTTATTGGCCAGCTTCATTATAACTTTTTCCTTCCTTTAAAGTTTCTATTCTCCCATGCTTTCTTCTTTTGAAGATCTTAGATATGGTAAAATAATAAAGGAGAAAAGGGAGCTTGACCTGAAAAAAATCTAATTTTTTAATGAGACTTGTGGGAAAAACATTGTGATCATACTTTAATCTATTTATCTGTGCATTAACATGAGTGGTCAGCCTTCCTTTCTGATATCTTTTATTGAATAGGTCATGTTGGATAGTGAGATGTAAGGTAAGCTATGTGTAAGTCTATTCATATATAAACACTAGCTCAGACTTTCTTTACTCTCTGGTCACATTATGTCCCATTAATTAAAAATTATTTTAACTTGTCGACATTCAGATGTTTCCTGGAGAAGGGATCTAAATTTATTAGATGCACTGTTCTAGCTTTATAGTTTTTCATGATGGCACAATTCTATTCAGAGTCACTTAACGAGGAATTTTTCCCAGCCAAGAGTAACCTTGGGTAAAAAAAAAAAAACGACACTTTGAAGTATCACCTTGTTCTGCTTACTAAATGATTTCCAGTTTCTTCAGGTATTATAAAAAGCAACCTTTCTTGGCCACTATTTTTCTTCCATTCTTGGATTGCCCTCTAGTGGTTTAGTTAACTCATGCCCATATCTTAGAACCTAACACGGGGTTTCTGGAGGCTCTAAATATTTAATCTTAACTTTTCCTTTCCACACCTTTTCTTATTTACAAGGGAGACGTCCAAACACTGAGAGAAAAGTAAGCAATGTTCAAAGTGGTGCAGACACTTTGGGACATCAGTGCACTCTAATGAACACTGTGAGATCCTTTGGAGAAATTGCGGGTCTTGGTTTCGATGGCGATGTTTTTCACTTGCCTGGCGTTCATTTTGTTTGTCAACATTCTACTGGAGTTGTGCCAGGTAATCTGGGGCTGCAAAGATGACTTACAGGCTGCGTTGCACTTTGAAAATGCGAATTAGATATGGTGCATACAGCTGGGCGGGATTCCCATACTCTCACCCATAATAAACAAATCAGCACTTTGGGGGCCTCAGTTGGTCCCAGACTTCTTGACTCCGTCTGGGTGCTTGGAGCTGTGTTGTCCTCACCCAGCCACTTGAGCTTCACCCGAAGGACTTGGGAAACCTTTGAGAGACTGTGGAAAAGGAACAACAAGCAAAACTCCAGTTATTTCCTGGATCATCAAAGAGTTCCAGGAAGTGTTCAAAACTCAAAATGGCTTTATTAAATGATTCTGAATCAGAAAGTATGCAGTTATTAAAATCTGAATTGTAAGAGAACAGTTGATATCACAGACTGATGATAAAAGAAAAACAGAAGATATTTCTTCTCTAGGAATAGTGTCTGCAGAATTGGAGTAGAGACTTCTTTTAAGCAGGGTGTTACTACAGGGACTGGAGAGATGACTCTGTGGTTAGGAGTACTTTCTGCTCCTGAGGAGGACGCTGCTCCAGTTCCTAATACTTCCATCAGGTGGCTCACAATCTCCTGTAACTCCAGTTCCATGGGATCCAACATCCTCTTCTGGCCTCTATAGGCAACTGTATGCACAGGGTGCACATATATACACTCAGGTAAACATGTACATACATGTAACATTGAAAAATATAGTGAGTATAAAGTGGGTTATCAGAACAAAACATGGAAAAGTATGTATACTTAATTCCGTTTTATAGGTGAGGATACCAAGGAGCTGAAAAATGAACCTAATGCTTGATGTGCAGATAATTTATTAGTAAAGGTGGGATTTTAAACTCCCTGTCTGTGTGCCCCCTCTGTTCCAGATGCCTCTGACCAGGCCCAGTGGGCAAAATGAACACTGGACTGAGACAGGCCAGCTGGGTCCTTTTCTACACAGGACCTTTGTCCTAGTCTGTGAAGGTAAAGAGAGTGGATAGAGAAATTTCTATTCCAGTTCAAATCCTCCAGCCCTCAAAAATCTGTATTCCAACAGCTGTATGGGAGCAGAGATACGAAGATAAGTGAGACCATGGTTTGCCCTGGTGTCATTCATGAAAAGAAGTACATCCATAAACAGACCGTAAAGCAAGACACCTAGAGCTGATAACACCCTCTCCATGTCCACTCTTTCCAGTGGAGCCAAGCAAATTCCCTTCACTTCCATCAAGTACTGAGAACAAGAGAGGTTAAATGTTTCAAATAAAGACCAGCATACTCAGGAGAAGGGGGAATTAGGAAGAGTGCTGTGCGGCTGAGGGATCTGAAATTCTGGTGAAATCCACTCTTTGCTTTGAAGTTCTTTTTTTTAATATGATTTATTTAAATTTATTTTATGTGCATTGATGTGAAGGTATCAGATTCCCTGGAACCGGAGTTGCAGACAGTTGTAAGCTGCCATGTGGATGCTGGGAATTGAACTCAGGACCTTTGGAAGAACAGCCAGTGCTCTTAACCTCTGAGCCATCTCTCTAACAGCTTTGAAGTTCTTAAGTGCACAGTACCTGGTGGATATCAGAAAGGGCCTCTGCTAGCTCTCTGAACTCCTTTCAGGACTAGCTAAACTATTGCACCTATTTCTATATGTCTTTCTTCACAAAACCTCACCGAATCCTGACCCACAGTATGTGTTATGTATGAGCAATGAATTGAGACAGAGCTTTGTGTACTGGTCAAGCCAGAGTGAGGATTTGACTGGGTGTGGCTCTGTGACTATGTCTGCAATAGAAAATATTACTAACCCAAAGAGCCCATCTTTTTCAGCCTTTGCAGAATAAGTGATGGTGTTTTCACTTCTGTTGGTCACAATAGATGAAGTTGAGATTATGATTAGATGTTACATCAGCAGAATCACTCTAAAGACAGATTAGCATACTTGATTACTTCCTAAAACAGGTGAAAGAGCAAGCCTACTTTTTGACTTTGTGGATTGTGACCCAGATTTTTCTATAGGGTAACAACTCTATGGTACTATGAAACCTGAAATATCAATGTTTGTTTTAGAAATTTGTGGGAATGATGTTTTAATTTACCACTCAATGGCATTTGTTGAAAGAGAGAAGGTATTGTGCCTCTTTGCTCTTTAAAATGTTTCATTGATGTGTGTTAATGTTGCCATCATAGGGAGCAGTATATAAAATTTCTCAGAAAGCTAAAGATGAATCTATCTGGGCCTGGGGAGATGGTTTTGTTGCTACAGAAGCATGGAACCCATGTTTGTTTCCAGAAGCCAAATAAAGAAGCTGAACATATTAGTATATACTATAATGCCTGTGTTGTAGAGGTGGGACAGGTGGAGCCATGGAATTCACTGGTCAACCAGTATAGCCAGTGTAGTATATTCCCAGGTTAGGCTGTGATTACTACGCCAATGAGAGTTCTTGGGGGAAAAAAAACCTGAAAGCTCTTAAGAAACACCTGACCTCTACATGATTGCACATATGTCCATGTGCACATATACCCTCAAGAAAAAACATTCATGCATACACACACACACACACATGCAAATTGATCTACAACCAGAGACATGTGTGTTCACTCTGTACATGACTGGAAAGTGTTAAAACCTTTAGGAGGTGAGGTCTAGTGGGAAGAGGTTGGGGATGCTTGCCCTTTAATTATGAACCCCTCAGCTGCTTCTTCTTCTGTCTTTCTGCTTCCTGACTGCTGTGAAGTGAGCAGCTTCAGACCAAGATGCTCACCCTAGAATGATGTCCTGCTTCACCATAAGTCCAAGGGCAATACCATAGATGACTATAGAATGGAGCTCCTGAAACATAAGCTACAATAAACATCCTTCCTTAATGCTTATCTTGTATTTTTCACATAGTGGTGGAAGGTAATATGGGCATATGTCTAAGGGAAATAAATATTAAATATTAAATAGATATGTCAACACCTATGTTTACTGTGATTTTATTCAATAGCCAAGAGAAGAAAAGAACATAGAAAACTACCATAAATGAATGATGAGGGCCATGGGAGTGTACAGCAGGTGACAACTTGTGTTTAACAAGTCTACTCACCACATATATAATACCCTGATTGGGAGCTCCACCTGGGAGAGGTGTGGGGTCACTGACTGCTGGTGACCAGTTGTTTTCTGTCTTTAACTCTCTCGAATGCCATTGCTATGGCTCCCTAATAAAAACAGCTGTGGGTTCTTTCCATAGCCCATTGGTAGTGTGTTTTACATCTTTGGACACACTTATGGTTGTGAATAGTCAAAAATTGATTTCTGATGTATAGAAATAATACCAGAATGTTCTTCTTTACTAACCCAGGAAAGTAAGAGTATTTTCAGTCTCAAAGGCAATTACTTTTAGACTTCAGAACAAATTCAAACAGACTAAACTGCCCCTACATAATATAGAGAAAGATTGATTCTCAGATGTTGTTTGCTGCTAAATCAAGACCAGGCTGTTTTGAGACATACCACCCCTTTCAATAGTTAACATTACATGTACGCTGACTACTTAAGGTTCAACTTGATACTGTTATTGTTAAGTCCAGAATTTCAACGTCATTCTCTGTCTGGAAAATCTTATTTGACTGGTCTTTGTAACCTTACTAGGTTGAGGAAAAACTATATGACTTCATGTGTTATGAGAATGGGTTGGTCCCTGGAAATGTAGCATAAAATTGTCCACAGTTTGGCTGAGGAGAGAGGGAGCAGCAGCAATGTGGGAGGGGGAGAGAAGGAGGGATGAGCATGTATGAATGAATGAGTGTGTAAGAGCAGCAGCAATGTAGAGATGAAGCTGATCTTGATAGAAAAGCAAGTGGGAAATATCCTCCAACCCACTGGCACAGGTGATCACTTCCTAAATATAACACCAGTGCCACAGACACTAAGAACAACAATCAATAAGTGGGACCTCCTGAAACTGAGAAACTTCTGTAAGACCAAGGACACAGTCAA
Organism: Sigmodon hispidus; assembly: GCA_004025045.1. Classification (NCBI taxonomy): domain Eukaryota; kingdom Metazoa; phylum Chordata; class Mammalia; order Rodentia; family Cricetidae; genus Sigmodon; species Sigmodon hispidus. The sequence goes on from PVIH01002598.1 coordinate 51,287, forward strand.
TAGGACAAAACGACAACCTACAGAATGGGAAAAGATTTTCACCAACCCTAAAAGTGACAGAGGACTGATCTCTAAAATATATAGAGAACTCAAGAAACTAGAGCCCAAAACCCTGAATACCCAAATCAAAAAATGGGGTTCAGAACTAAAAAGGGAATTCTCAGCAGGAGAATTACAAATGGCTGAAAGGCACTTGAAAAATGCTCAACATCTTTAGCCATCAGAGAAATGCAAATCAAAACAACTTTGAGATACCACCTTACAGATGTCAGAATGGCTAAGATCAAAAACTCAGATGACAGCCTATGTTGGAGAGGATGTGGAGCAAGGAGAACATTCCTCCATTGTTGTTGGGAGTGTAAGCTTGTTCAGTCACTCTGGAATGCAGTATGGAGGTTTCTCAGAAAACTGAGAATCACTCTCCCCAAGAATTCAGCCATACCACCATTGGGCATATACCCTAAAGAGGCACATTCACACCCCCAAAGCAGTAGCTCAACTATGTTTATAGCAGCATTATTTGTAATAGCAAGAACCTGGAAACAATCTAGATGTCCCTCAACTGACGAATGGATTAACAGACTGGTACATCTACACAATGGAGTACTACTCAGCAATAAGAAAAAATGTTATACTAAAATTCACAGGCGAATGGATGGATTTGGAGAATATCCTCCTGAGTGAGGTCTCACAAACCCAGAAGGATAAGCAGGGGATGTACTCACTCATTAGTGGACTTTAAGCAAAAACATTCTTATTTCATTGAAAGATGATGTGTGAATAAAATGATTTTAAACACACACATACACAATTAAATAAAATAAACTTTTGGTTTGATTGTAGAAGGGTTGCTTAGCATAAACTTATGGTGGCCATAGTGCATCCGTGGGCATTAGCTGTGACCTATTGTGCTTTCTTTATCTGTAGCTGAGCCTTATGTGGCTTGAGGAGCTTTAGATTTTATTTTTTATGTTTCATGTATTTTAGAGAAAAGAGAAGTTGTATTACTGTATGGGGTTTTTTTTAGCTATACTAGATGTTTTGCTTTTTTATATAAAGTTTGATATTGATTTTCAAAAAACAATATAAAAGCAAGAAATAACAAAGAAAAAGTTACCTTCAGAAGGCATATATGTTTCCTTATTTTACCAGTCAATTAGATACAGATTTATTCTTAATTATCCTTAGATTAAAAAGTTTCTTATTTCTTTGCTACTCTGAGACTTTTTTTTATTACCCTGAAGTGGATCATGGGAGCTGGTCTCTCCCCATCTGAGTTAAATGAACAATAAAGCAAACATTCTTTTATAAGTGATAGACATATGATAGATTCTAGATAGACAGATAGATAGATAGGTAGGTAGATGGATGATATATAGAGATAGATAGATAGATGATATTATTGAGCCATGAAGTAACCCTGTCATTGGCAGCAAAATGCATGGAACTGTAAGACTTTGTGTCAAGTGAAATAAACTCAACATAGGAAGATACATACTTCATGTTCTTCTCATGTGTGGGAGGTAAATAATGGACCAATGTATAGAATAGTGAGTGGAGGATGGAGAGGGGAAAGAGAAGGAGATAAGGGGAGGCTAGATTTGATCAATGTCAAATGGAAATACCACACTGAATCACATTGGTATGTATGATTAATACATGTTTATGAAAAACTTTGTTGTGATTGTGTCTGGGGCTCACAAAATGGCCCAGTGAGTAAAAACATTTGGTGTGCAAGTCTGATGACCACAGTTTGATACACTGAATCCTTGAAAGGTGGAAAGAGAGAACTGATTCCATAAAGCAGCCTCTGACCTCCACTTGTGTGCCCTAGCATGTGAATGCTTAATACCTTACCAAGTACACACAATGATTTACTTACTAGTAAAATCTAAAAATAATTTTTTCCACATTTGGGGAAATCTCAGGGGTCAGCACATTCGGAATTCAATAGATAAGCCTTGCCCTGGGAAAACCACCTTCGTGATCATGGTATCTCCCCTGCCAGGTAAGTATAAAAATGATTCCTAAAGAATTGTATTTATGTTGATCCACAGACAAAACATGTTCGTTCCATCTTTCACTTTCCTGTTGTTCTTTTTATCATTTTTCCTAATTTGGCAACTTAATTTCATGGAACACTTCACAATTAAATATCTCTCTTGCTTCCCTTCCTTAATGATTGTTTTAAAAGCATGTTTTCTCATTATTTTGTGCTTCTCTTCACAGTTCATAAAACACAAATTCATGATCTCATGAAGCTGGCAAAAGCCCATGAGGCCATAAAGCAATCGTTATACACATTTCACAGGTGAGAGGGCAGCGGGCTAAGGAATTAAGTCATTTTCTCCATGCTGCTCAGTGCTGAGCATGAGCTTTGACTTGACCTCAACCTGTACGGTGATGATTGCTGGGCCTGAGCTGTGTCCTGAATTAGTAAGTTCACAAATATGGGTGTGGCAGACCTTGTTTAAGACATAGGTTTTCCTTTCATTAGATTTTTATGAGTCCAAAGGCTGAAGAACCAGATGTCTTAAAACATGAGCGAAACAGTGATGTGAAGTAGAAGGCTGAATCTATGAATGAAAAGAAAAGTACATGCTTGGATGCTAAGTAAACTTTTTATGATGCAAAATGCTCCCTCTCTAACATCTCTAAGGCTGTCATCACTAGACATCATCAGTCTACATAGACAAGATAAATTATATTGTTGGGCATATAGTTGGGTAAGTGGGTGATAGCCATTTCTATGCCCTGGAGATATAAGAGTGAAAAAGAAACTAGTCTAGAGGCCAAGGTTACCTCTGTGAGAAAAACTATCACTCTAAGACTAAAGACAGAGAAGGATTTGTTCAGTGGAAGGAAACAGTAAGGCAGACAGGGAATGTTTAAGCATAGAGAATATCATAAGCAGTAAACATGAAGCTCCAAGGGTGAACTGTTATAATTTGTTCTGGCCTGACTTTCACTCTCAGCCCTGATTAGCCTCAAATAATCACATACAGGCTTATATTATTTTTATGCTAATTAACCTAGGGCTCAAGCATATAACTTGCTGACTCCTACATCTGAACTCAACCCATCTTGTTCAGCCATGCAGCTCGGTACCTTTTCTCAGAGCAACATTTCAGCTTCTTTCCTCTGTGTCTGCTGCCATCTCCTCCTCATGCCTCTGTCACATCCCTGTGGCGACTGTCTGTGTCTGTCTCTGTTCTGAGTTTTCTTAGCCTGGTAGCCCCGCCCATACTTACTATCTGCCTTTTGGCCAATCAGCTTTTATTAAACCCATAGGCAGGACAAATATTTAAAATGTAACATAATTCCACTACAGTGAACTTTTAGGAATGTAGAGAATTTTAATATAAGCACAGGGAAGCAGGAGTGGGTCATGATGCCCAGGAGACAGACAAGGCCTGATAAAGATCTGGCCATGTATACCAAAAAGCCTAAGGCAGAGGGCTGTTTGTGGTTGGCAATTACTATCATAGAAGGCAGATCCAACATGGGTATGAAAGGCTGGGAAAGAACAAGAATTAGTTATAGCTCAGTGTATGAAAATTAACCCATAATAAAAGCAGAAATGGAATATGGAGTCTGGGGAAGCTACCCAGGGCTAAAAGAGCAGAGTGAGCAAAGGCCTAGGGGGTCTTACAGAAATGGGCCACAGTTCGCATTGCTCAAAAGGAAGGGGTGGGACAAGGGAGACAGCTCAATAGTTAGGAACACATGCTTGCTGTATAAGCATGAGGACCTAATTTCAAATCCCACACACCATTTAAAAAGCTGTACATGGCTGTGTGTGCCTACAACCCTGGCTTTCTGGGTCAGACAGAGCCTGGAAGATCCCAGGAGTCCAGTGGCCAGCCATCCTACTCAATGAGCTTCTGGTTCAACCGTCTTAAAAGAATATGGTGAAGAACAATAGAGCAAGACACCTCTGCATGTGCACACACAGAGGTGCACATCTGCATGCATGTGCCATGGACACACAGATAGATGAATAGGGCAGTAAAGCATGAGGCTGGAGAATGCAGTGGGGTTCCATCAGTAAAGGTCTTGAATGCTACAGCAGGCTTGTTTATGTTTCATTCCATAGAAAATGGGAGCTGGTTAAGCTGTTCAGTCAACAGTTTCCTTTGGATGTCACAGTAGACCCCTCATTTTCATGTACTTAACCTAACATGAACTGCCTGTGACCCATTGTTGATGTCTTTGTGTTTGCTAGCAATAGCTCTATTATTTACTGATGGCCTAATATTATTCTTGCACAGAATTATATAGGAATTTTACAGACACCATTTTAGACAATTCTCATACTCTTTACAATATTTTTCTGAATTTTAGCTGAGAAAACTAAAACAAAACTCTAAGTGACTCATCCAGGGACACACAGGTACTAAAGGCAGCATAGTCTTGGACTGGTATGTGTTCTATCCATTTGTCCCTGGGCACAGTGCCCAGGTTGAAATATGACTCTATAAGCAGGAAAGGAAGAGGGCCGGAGAGATGTCCCAGTGGTTAAGAGAATGTACTGCCATTGCAGAAGACCCACATTCAGTTCCCAGCACACACAATATAATCTAATCATATCTATTTTCAGACCCATGATCCTACATTTTAAGGGCTTTAAAGACTACCAGAAGTAGACTCTAACATAAATTTTTTAATCAATTAATTGGGAATTTCACACCATGTACCCCAGTCCCACCGATCTCCTAGTCCTTCTATATCTGCTCCTTATCCTGCAGAACCCCCCCATAGGAAAACCCCAAAAGAAACAATAAAAATAAAACAACCCCAATACAAACAAAAATATCAACAAAAACAAAAATGAAACAAAATTCTCCAAATACAAACACAAACAAGAATACCAGCTATAAAACAAACAAAACAATTGTATATAAAAAAAAGGAAAGAACAAGAACAAAACTCTGCTCTTCCTCTTTCCAGCCTCTCCATCACCTCATCATTCATCTTAGCGGCGATGGAAACTGCTGTGTATCATGCAGTATACTGTTTTATCCAACAGCTTCACTTGCAAATGCTCATTGTTTAATGTGCTGTTGGTTCGAGGCCTTTGGCTTCTGTTACACCATCAATACTGGACTTCACCAAAACTCTTTCTGGACATCCTGCTGTTGTCCAAAGTCACGGAGATCCCGGGGCTATGGTTCCAGAGGACCAGTTGCTTCAAGAGCTTCAGCAGGTCATAGACGGAGTAGATATTAGGAAGTGAAGGCTTGGGCCTCTGGAATCACCTCACACCTGTGGTGAGGGGCAGTGTCAGCTCTCTGATGAGGGAGGGACAGCTTCCCCCAGGCCAGTGAGAGGCAAAGTCCTTGTACTTCAACACATAGTTTTCATGGGCCCGAGTAGTAATGTGGGCAACAGACATCAACACAGATTCAGGCTGTGGTAGGACCACAAACCCAGACATAGCCCTCAACAGCAGCCAGGCAAACACCATGGCCCTGGGTGGCAGAGCAGGCTATTCAAATTGGCACGGCCCCTGGAGGCAGTACGTCTCTCCTTGGATACCAACATGGCCTCAGGTCTCAGTCCAGACTCCGGTCATCTTCATGGTGGTTGAATGAATTCTGTATATTAAATGAAACTCAGGGGGCTGGAGAGATGGCTCAGTGGTTAAGAGCACCGTCTGCTCTTCCAGAGGACCCGGGTTCGATTCCCAGCACCCACATGGCAGCTAACAACTGTCTGTAGTTCCAGTTCCAGGCAAACACCAAGGCAAATAAATAAATAAATAATAAATAAATAAAGTTTAAAAAAAAAAAAAAAAAAAAAATGAAACTCAGACCCAGATATCAAAGGAAAGCTGGAATATGAGAGAGAGGAAACACCACAGTCAAATCTCTCCCACCTATCTTCTAGCTTCCTCAGCCTCACTCCTTGTTGCTTCTACAAAATGAATCTGTCTTTTTATGCCTGCCTTAAAAACCTTCTTCACCCAGTTGTTTCACATCTAGGTTAAGTAGGCATGAGCTACTACTATTTGTTAGTTAGCCTTGAACTCACAGAAACACAAAAAGCTCTCCGTCTCTGGAGTTATAGGATTAAAGGCATTCGTCTTTCCCTGTGCTGGCATTAAAGATGTGGTTACGGTTCTCTGACCCTCCTGGCTTGACTGTGGGTGGATCTATTCTCTGATATTCCAGACTAGTTTTATTATATGTAACACATCACCATACGTGGTGCCAGGACGACCAGAAACTATCAGGACTATCAGAGGACAGTCATATCCAGAATCTGTAAAGAACTCAAACATAAAGCATCAAAATAGTCAGCCATCTAATAAATGCACAAGGTCAAAGAGTCCTTAACAGAAGCACAAGCACTGGGCAGCGGTGGCACACGTCTGTAATCCCAGCACTCAGGAGGCAGAAGCAGGTGGACTTCTGAGTTTGATGCCAGCCTGGTCTATATAGCGATTTCCAGAACAGCCAAGGCTATACAGAGAAACACTGTCTTAAAACAAAAACAAACAAACAAAAAAATGTAAAAAATTTTAATATTTTAAACCACTAGGAAAATGCAAATCAAAACTATATTCTTGCTCTTGTGTGTGTAGATTTCATTATAAATATATGTATTCATTTCTTTAAAATAGAAGAAATTGAAAAGGGGTTGTGGATGAGAGATTTGAAGGAAGGAAGGAACGAGAGATATAATGGGGGGAGGCTAACTATCACGTTTTCTTTCATATACATAATCTAGATGTAAATATATACATTTATGTACATACGTGCAAATATGTGTACATGTGTGCTGTGTATCTGTGTGACATGAAGGACTGTGGAAGGGAGAGGGCGAGCATTGGTGGGAAGGAGGAGAGATGAGGGAATAGGCTATACTGTTGTTCTCACCAGGGATAAGGATCTGCATGTCTAAAACATCATATTGAAATCCATTATTTTGTATGCCAAGTGAAACACTAATTTAAAAACTGCTATACTGAAATCCCATGGCATCTGAGTCAGAATAGCTATCATCTAGAAATAAGCAACAAATCCTGGTGAGGATTTGGAGGGAGGGATAGAGATGGGTGGACATCTATGTATGCTGAGTTACTATTTACAATAGACAAGATGCTGAACCAGCCTAGATACCCATCGCACATGAAATTCTATGAAGCCATAGAAAAAAGATGAAATGATGCTATTTTCAAGCAAACAGACAGTGTTGGACAGAACCATATTAAACGAGCAAGTCAGACCCAGAAAGACAAATACCCTATGTCTTCACTCATCTGCTGACCCTAGGTTTAAACCTGTACCTATGTCTAATATATGAATATCCACACATAATATGAAGGTAGAAGAAAGACAATTTAAGGTGACAAAGAAGATTAGTAAGAGGGAAGAGAATAGACATGAGAAAAAAACACGGGTGAAAGTTTAATGACATGTATAATAAGTGGGTCATTATAAAAGCCACTATTTAGCAGACTAAATTTAATTTTAAAAGTATTTTCTGACCTGGACCAGTTCACCCCTCCTTAGGCAACCTGGTGGTTCCCCCCCACTCCAGGGAGGTCACCATATTGAAGCCGAATTTAGTGCAGACACCAGATCAGCATAGTGCATTACAGCCCAGAACTCCTGGACTCAGGCGATCCTCCTGTCTCAGCCTTCCCCGTAGCTGGGACTGCAGGTGTGCACCACCGCACCCGGCTAAAAGTATTTTCTTAGATACTAGTGAAATCAAAAATGGATAAAAGCTATTTATTTAAAAATGAGTAAGCCTTTGGCAATAAAGGTAGCATATTTCTATGGTATTATAAAACCTTGATGTTTGGTGAAAATTTACTAATGATATAGAAACCAAACAACTGAACAAATAAAGCTGATATGCTCATCCATCTTGACCTAAGTACAGACATTGCTGAAGAAATTTTAATGTACACACACATACAGACACACATGCACACACACACACAGAGTTATTCAATAATTATTTATTCAGAAAATCTTTCAATTATACTTACATGGTCTGTTTGATAGCAGCAACCAAAGATTAGAAGGCTTCCACTCTGTGATGGAGGAGACAGCCTCCATTGGAGGCTGGAAGCCCTCATTTCTGTAGAATTCTTATTTCAGAGAACCCCATACCTGTATTTGGGTTTCAAAAGCTTCAGTTTGGTAGGATTATTTGCTGTCTGTGACAAGATATCTCTTTATTAAGTAGAAATGAGTGAACTTCAGAGAAAGGAAATTGTTCTCAGATTAGATTACAAATACAAATTTCTCTTTCCTTGGCTTTAATTCATTAAGCACTGGCCATTCAGATACCTCACAGGCTGTGGTATTAATCATGAACCCCCTCTAGAGTGCCTGGGAAAGTTCTGCTGTGGCCACCGCCCTTCCTGATCTCTCCTCATGCCTGATGACAGAGAACTGGATTGCTGAATTATACTGTGACAGCTCAGTGCCCTGTATAATTCCACACAGACAGTAGAACAATGTGTAAAGTTTGAATATAAACTCTTACTTTGTAGTATTGGAGCAAAGCTAATTTAGTTTTTTTTAATAGAATACATTATTATTAAAAGAAATGAGCTCTGAAGTATTGATAGGTTATTTGATACTGTGACAATAATACTCCTTAAAGGAAACCAGACCCCTTCTTGTTGGAGGCTAGGGACACAATGCTTGCTGATCTTTATGGTGTCAGTCCCACATTATTATTTCTACATTCGGAGCCTGCCATGGCCACACCTGCAAGGGACCAAAGATGAAGAGAGTGGGTGGGGGTATTCCAGAATTTAAGAAGCAATAGCCAGAAATTCAGACATTTGGGACAGTAAAATTAGGTCACTTGGCTCCAAAAGGAGGATTTGTCAGCAGTGAGACCTTCCTGAGAACAGAGACCCAACCAAGTGAGTTTTGGTAATATCTTCTGTAAGGAGGCAATGGTTAAGGACTATGAATATGTCTTGTCTAAAGGACTGGGATTCATGGCAACTGACATTGAACATTACCATGGTGATCATCGAGAGTCAACTACTCCAGATAGATGAGGAAACAGGGATCAAGTGGAGCCATCCCTGCATGCATAGACTGAGTGGCAGAGAATATGGTCTCAGTCCACTTGTCTCACTCTAGGTTATATCTCTAGACTTGGTTTTCAGTGAAAAGGAAGCAGTTAGATGTATATTTGAGAATCAAACTTCAAGTATCATGGCCGAGATACAGAACATTCATGAAAGAAAGACCAAGCTAGCCTGCAGTTTTGAAGACTTCCTAGAACTGAAACCAGTCAGCTGAGTTTAGAGTGGTTGTGCTCCAAAGGGAAAGAGACACACCCCAGACACTGGCTGGGAATCCTGTGTAGTCATCCACAGATAACTTTCAAGCCAATGAATAAACAAGAGCTTGGGCGAGTTCATTAGCTGTGAAAATAAATATGTGCTTTGTCAAAGGCGTGAAAGTGCAGCCTCCACCCACCCAGTCTCTGGAGCTTGTGAGGTTGAGCTTTCTGCAGGCCCTCACCAGAGTGCAAAGCTTGTCAGTCTAAGGCTCCCTGCCGTCAGAGTCCTGTCAAACACTCAACACTCCCATCTACATATCCCCTAATGTATCCAACAGATACTTACGGCATCCCACTGTGTGTTAGACACTGAGATGGATGTGGACATGAATGTGAAAATTCCTACATAGTGCTTTTATGCATGTTTAGGAAAGGCAGATTCTAATTGCAGAGCCCTTAAGTGTAGGATTTAATTCATGGTGCATGGTCATTCTTTATAAGGACATCATTGCCAAGCATTTTTCTAAGCCCCTCCATCTAAGCTAAATCACCCCTGATAATAAATGTGGAATTTGAGATTTAGTGAGTAAGCCTAAGTTATTGTCCAAGATCAGCTTGACTTCTGGAAGAAAGCTCACTGGAACAAATGCCAGCTCTGCCATAACCTCTGTGTGGTCATGGGCAAATTTCCAACCTTCCTTCCCCTCCATTTTTCCATCTATAAAATGAGACCGGGATGGTTAATTTGGAGTGTCAGCTTCAACAGATTGAGGATGCCTATAGCATAAAACCTTGCTTCTGGGTGTGCCTGTATTTGCAGAACAGACTTGCATAGGTCAGGCAGCTGAGTGTAGCTGGCCCATCTCAGCGTGGGCTGCACCAGTCCATCTGCTAGGACCTGGCATGGAAAAGGAAGTCAGAAGAGTGCTTCACTACAGGCTCTTCAGTGAAAGGACATGTTCCTGCTGCTCTCAGAGCTCAGAATCTAGGTTCTTCAGACTTTGGATGCAAGAGTCATAAATTAGGAGCTGCATCATTGGACCAGGCTTCATTTTGGTCCAAGACAGCCACACTACTAGCTGATAGCTTATAAGCAGTCTTTATGAGCCTCTGAGATTACATGGGCTCATTTCATTTGTGTGTATGAATATCTCTCTCTGTCTCTCTGTCTCTGTCTCTCTCTCTGTCTCTGTGTGTGTGTGTGTGTTGAGAACCCTGACTAATATTTGTTCATTATCCTGACATATGATTGAAATGAGTTAATAAATGTAAAGTGCTTTAAAGTACTACACAAATGTATGTTACATATAAAGAATATAACATCTCATCTGACCATGAGTCACAAGCAAATAGAACAAGAAGCAGGATTAAAAGAGACAGTAGGGCCAGTAGAGCCAGACATCAAGGAAGGGAGAGCTTGGCCAGAAATTCCGGTGGTTCAGTTACAGATCAGGAGGACCAGGAAAATAGGGGTTAGGATTCCAGGATAAGACTGAATTAAAGTGATGGCATTAAAAGTTCAGAGAGCTAGTGCAGATTAATCTTTCTTGGAATTCTATAAATATGAGATCTATGAGTCTATTTAGGAGAAGGAGTCCCATTTGGCTGAGCAAAATAAGCTCATTCTGTTCTGTATAGAACATGTCTTCCTGGGTCTACCCTTACAGTGGATTAGCTGATCTAAACTTGCTCTCTCATTTCAAACAACCAAAACCCTCACACTGTGTGTGTGTGTGTGTGTGTGTGTGTGTGTGTGTGTATGAGTGAGCACACGTGTGCTCATGATTCCAAATGCTTTATTATGGGCATTATAAAAATGAGACTCCACTCCTGCTCAGTGCAGTGTGCAGCATAGGAGGACCTCAGCACAAGAAAGCTATTCTGTGGGGTTAAAGAAATTGATCCCTAGGAACTGAAGAAGCAGGAAGGTTTGAGGTGAAAGAACCATTGAAGTTTTGCATAAGCTGGCAAGGCTCCATTTCTAGGATATGCTGCTAAATTAAAAAGAGCCAAGGGCAGAATAGTATGCTATTCTTGTATTAAGGAGAAAATCAAATGTACCAATATTATTTTGAGGGGAAAAAACACAAGGAGAAGCACCAAAAATCCCTGTGATTCTGTGGCTGAGCAATAAGAAATTCACAATCGTGAAGAGACTCCACCAAAGGGGGTGGGAGGTAGGGACAGGGGTGGGGGGCAACCCACCAGAACTGGCAAAGCTGCATCTGGGCTCCATTTGGCCAGAGTGGGGAAGTCCCACTGGCACATGGAGACATTCATCTGGAACCATGGAAGGATGTGGTCCACAAAGAAGGCTAAATCGGCCCTAAAATAGATGATGAAACCACTCTGTCAATGGTTTCATAACAAGTACCAAAGAGGCAAGTTCACCAACAGGTAGATCACTTGCCCACTGGATAAACTGTTAAAAAAAAGAAGGGGTGGGGCCCACAATGCAACACCACAAAGTTTAGCACAACCAATCATCAGGTATGCCAGGAAGTTGATGTGACTCCTAGAAATCAATTAAAAGTGACTCTCAAGCTGTCTGTAAGGTTGCAAAAAGGGCCGGTTACATTTTTGTATGGCTGTGACTTTTGGAATCCTGTTGTAATGCTATTCTTGGTTGTCAAGTTGACTACAACAGGAATAAACTACAATCCAGAAATGGAGGGCACACCTGTGAGAGATTCTCTGCATGGTTTGAAGTGAGTGAATTGACTTCTAGTCTGGACTGTAGTTAGCTTTTGTTACTTTTTTCTTTGTGGGACTACCATACAGCTCCCAAATAATCACATGGAGACATTATTATTTATAAATGCCCAGCCTTAGCGTGGATTGTTTTTAGCCAGATTTTCTTAAATCATCCCATCTACCTTTTGCCTCTGGGCTTTTATCTTTCTCTATTTCTGTATATCTTTTCTTTCCTTCTTATTCTGTGTCTGGCTAGGTGGCTATATAGCTGGGCTCCAGCATCCTCTTCTTTTTTCTCTTCTCTCTCTCTCTCTCTCTCTCTCTCTCTCTCTCTCTCTCTCTCTCACACACACACACACACACACACACACACACACACACACACATTCTACTCCTCCTATTTATTCTCTCTACTACTCCACCTATTTCTCTATTCTGCCTAGATTTTCACCTCTTTATTAGACTAATCAGGTATTTTAGACAAGTAAAGTAACACAGTTTCACAGAGTTAAACAAATGCAACATAAAAAATTGCAACACATCTTTGTATCATTAAACAATTATTCCACAGCTTAAAACAATGTATGAGGACAAACATCTTTGATCTGAATCTTGAGGAAGGAAGACACTGGCCTTTAATTTGAATCTTGAGATGGGAAGGCATACTATAATATAGGCCCAGCCTTCTGCTGAAAGTCTGTCTAAGGGCATTGAAGAAGGAAGCTTTTGCTCTTTACCTGCTTGCCCTTCCCTTGCTAGGACATCTGGTACTTCACTGGCATTAGAGCCTATTTCTTCGGGATTCAGCACATACTAAAGATATCCAGCCTTGTGGGACTTTGCAACAGATTCTCAGACTTACTTTTCACAGCCAGCCATTGTTGGATTAGCTGGACTGTAGCCTGTTAGTCATTCCTATACACTCTCTCTCTCTCTCTCACACACACACACACACACACACACACACACACACATATGAGAGAGAACTTAATTCCATAAGTTCTGTGGCTCTAGAGAACCGTGACTAATATAGATGGGGAGACCACAAAGAAACCTCTTGAGGTTTGATTGGAAATGAAAAGTTTCAAGAGAAACACTTCTCTCTCTCTCTCTCTCTCTCTCTCTCTCTCTCTCTCTCTCTCTCTCTCTCTCTCTCCTCTCTCCTCTCTCCTCTCTCCTCTCTCTCTTTCTCTCTCTCCCTCTCTCTTAAAGTAGCAGCATGTTTGTATGTGTGTTATAAAGACACAGAGACAAGAAAAACAAGAAACACAGAGAAAATGATACAATGTGAGGAATTTTTTTTTTAAAAAAATGGTAGGTCTGATTGAAGAGTACATGAGAATTATCTTGCTAATCTTGCAAATATTTTAAACATTTGAAAAAAACAACTAAAAAATTAAGCATAATAAAAGCATGTCTCTTGCCTTTGGAAAGCAGTCTATGGCTCAATTGATGCTCCAGAGCCTGCCAGCCTCCTATTGGAACCAGAAAGGTATCCATACCTTGCTTGTCTCTCTTCTTCCTGTCCTGTGTTACTCCCTCTTATGGTGGTTTGAATAAAAATGCCCACCCCCAGTCCATAGAGAGGGACACTATTAGGAGATATGGCCTTGATGAAGAAAGTATATTATTTTCAGATGCTCAAGCCAGGTCCAGTGTCTCATTCTCTTCCCACTGCCTTGCTGATCCGATGTAGAATGCTAGCTCTCTCTCCAACACCATGTCTGTCTATATGTCTCCATTCCCACCATGGTGATAATGAACTAAACCGCTAAATTGTAAGCTAGCCTCTATTAAAGTTTTTCTTTTTAAGACATCTCATGGTCATGGTGTCTCTTCACAGCTATAAAACCTTAACTAAGACAACAAGGTTGACCCGAAGTAATCAACCACATCTAAACCTCTGTCTAGGGCTCCCAGTGTGCAGCATCCCTCTGACCACTCCCATTCCACTTTCCTTTTTAATCCTCAACACTCCTGTGCTAGGCTAACCATCACAACAGATCCACATCTTCACTTCCAGGACTTGTTGAACACTACCTCATGCAGCAGGAGCCTGTACATACAATTAAAGGTTTGGAGATCAAAAGGTTATTGTGGGCTATCTGGGTATACCTGGTACAAGAGTTGGGGGTGCTTGCAGGAGGAAATCAAGATGAGATAATGTAGTGACTGGTGACTGAATCAGAAACTGGCATGATGAACTTTGATGAGGAAAGAAGAGGCCACCAGCCAGGTTGCAACTTCAGCAAAGTGGTGATGAGAAGTTGAAAACGATCATTCTCCCCTCAGAATCTCTTGAGGAATGCCTGTCAATACCTGAACTATGGACCAGTAAAATTTTTTATTGATTTTAGTGTCTGGTACATGGCACAAGCACAGAATGGGAAATTGGGCGAGCTGATCCAAGATTCTTGCTCTCTCACTTATCAGTCAGAATGTATGGATTAAGCATGAGTGTCAGTGCTATAGATAGCAGGGTTGAAATTCCAGGCACACTGAGAATGTTCTGTGAATTTTAGTTCCTAAGGGAGCACTTGATGATATTGCTAATCATACAGTTCCTTTTGCTGTTTTTTAATTCTGCTGCAGCTACATGACCTCAACTTCAAACATCCCAGTTCTCTCTCAGCGTGCAGCAGGGTACCAGATACTCATAAATGCTTCCCAAAGGCTTCCCTAGCTGGCTACCTGGAGTGGAGCATCAGGAAGCTGGACATGTCCAGGCAACTCTGTATACCACAGGCCCTGTATTAAAAGGGGACCCCCATGGAACTCTGAATGCTTTTGTGGGGGTGCAGGGATATTTCTTACCACAGAGTCCCACCCTTCAGAAATTAAAATCCACAATCATATCAAATGCTGTAATATTAAATCAAGTCTCTATTTTCCACCGGCCAGCAACTCTAGACCTGTTTTCTCTAACACAAAATGACTTCACACATTCCAAATCCTCTTTCTTTCTTTCTTTCTTTCTTTCTTTCTTTCTTTCTTTCTCTTCTTTTCTCATACACTACACTTCATACATGACACTATAGGTTTCTTTAACAACCTCTGAAGACATTTTCAAATGATGACATGCTAAGGATTAACACAGGAAGAAGAAAAAGTCATACGCATTAAGCATAACTAAAATCCAAATTGAAGTTCGAATTATTCAGCAAAGTTCTAATTATGTGTAATCCTACACTGCAGCATGATGTCTGATACAAAGGAGGTGGCTTTCTTGCAAATATTTACATAGCTATTAAGCCTAAGGTCACCTGGAGCCCGGGGCCATGACTTACATTTAAACTGCACAGTCACAACAGTAGTAACATCGTTTATGAGGTGCATTGACATTGGGCCTCATACTACAAAGTATATTCTGCATAAATCAACTCATTTACTCATGACAATGCCATAAGCTTTGTGTTCTTTTCCTCATTTTACAGACTAGATCATCAAAGCTGCGTGAGACAAAAGGAATCTGGACCTGACAGCCTGTGATGGCGATTTGAGTAACATTTTTTCCAGCCAAAAATAGCTGGCCTCATATGGGACTAGACTGGTGGTTAAAGGCAAGAAGAGGAGGAGGCATTATTGGCTGGGAATCTGACAGCTGTGACATACTCCCTGAGTAGGGGTTTGGGGACAGGAAGTAAAAGCCTGGGGGGTGGCGGTGCTGAGAGCAGAGTACCAGAAGAACTAAAGGGAGCATCGTGTCGTTACCTCTGAGAATCCTGGTATATAGTGTCACCAATTCTGCCCAATGACACTGGCCTTTCTGCCTTGAACAATGCCAGGTGTGGTGCCTTCTGTCCTATGGTGATCTGAAATGTATCCCTGAACATCTATTAGTCTTGTGTTTTCCAGGCTCGATGAGTTTCCTATGGCTGCTATAACAGATGATCGTCAATTTAGTGGTTCATACAATCCAAATTTGTCATCTTGTAGTGCTGGAGGTGAGACATTCCAAAATGAGGGTTGCCCTAGTCTAATGGTCGGAAGGAAAAGGATGTGGCCATTTTCGTAACAATGAGAGAGGCAGCAGCATTATTCTGTCTACCACGAAGGAGGAGCAGAAGCCCAGTGGGAAGCTGTTCCTAGTACCTAGCGGCTAACACCTTGGACCTGGCACCTAGCGCCTAGCACTAGCCCTTTGCTCTGTAGAAGCATATGGTATACAGGCTTTGCAGCCAGGCTGTCCTGAGTTTCAGTTTCCAGCTTTATCATTTACTGTGATCTTGGACAAGTTACTTAGCTACTCAGTTTCTCTGAGTTTGAGTGCCCTCTAGTGGAGACGGTTATAGTATGACAATGCAGAGCAATTAAAGATGGTGCACACAAACTGTCAAGTACATACTTAATACATGAGGCACTACCATCACTGCCATGCTCATGCTGTTTAAGCCACTTTTGCAAATATAGTGATAGAAATGCTTTGCTCAAGGGCTCTGAGGTAGAATGGCACCCTGCTGGACTTTGGTGGATGCCAGATAAGTCTTCTCTCTAAGAGTATAGGTCAGGTGATGGATCCCACAGAGGGATCTCCACTCCCAGAGAGGCACATGGCCAGGGAAAGGTAAGAGAAGCATCCACAGTGCTGAGTACAGAGTAAGGAACTATGCACAGCAAGCTATTCATCAGCTATTGCCCAAGCTCAGCATATGCTCAGGTCAGCAGTTAGCACACCTGTGTTCATTCCCTTGTTGGCTGTTTCTACCCAGACAGGCAATGTCTGGCTTTGGTCCCACTGACTAGCCAGCCAATGGACAGTGCCTCCTGGTAAGGTCCTTCCTGGTCAGGTCCCTCCTCCTACTCACCCAAGGCTGCCAAGGTGTTCTCACAGTTGGTGGAAACAGCAGAGCCAGGAAGAGAGGGTGGCTTGCTGAAAATTCATTTTCCATACATGGAAAAACAGCTCACAAATGGTCCTTTGCTTTAAAGTTGCCATGTGTTTCTTACAGAAGTCTCGTAAGATTAAATAATCACACCTGGGAAACTAGCCATCTATCATCACTTCTTACAGATGGCTGTGCCTGGGAGTCAGGCTCCCTGTCGCTAGAACAGGAGAGAGGCTTGCCTTCCTAGCTCTAAATTAAATAGAGATGTTTTGAGAACCAGCCTAACATTTTTTTAAACTGGTTTTTATTGTTGTTCTTGTTGTTGTTTGAACCTACAAAGACAGGGGTGCTGCTACCATCTCAAAGTGGCACTTTTTTTGGTAACACTTAGCTTGGTTGTGCAGTGCAGCCCACAGAGGGATCTCCACCCCCAGAGAAGCACATGGCCAGGGAAGGGCAAGAGAAACATCCACAGTGCTGAGTACAGAGTAAGGAGCTGTGCACAGCAAGAACAGTTCGGTTTGTGGCTGGGGAGGAGGCTACCAAGAGCAAGCTGGAGCACCAGTCTAGCTGGATCAATGAACTTTAGGTTGAAGGAGTGACTGAAGAAGATTTCTGACATCAAATTTGGGGCTCTACATGAATGTGCATACATATGCACCCACACACTCATGAACATGTAGACACCATGTTTACACATGAACAGACAGAGGAAAAAAAAGAACTGAGGTTCAGGAGTAGGGTCAAAGTATGCAGGGATGGCAGTAAGAGATAATTGGCTTCCTGCATATTTAAGCAATGTCATTTTGCAATTTAATCAATTTTCTTAAATTCTTTTCATTATTAATGACCTTTTCTACTCAGTTTGGTTCGATAGCTCACCCATCCATCATCTATCATTTTGCAAAGAATCTGGTATTGCCTCCCATGGAGACCACTTGAAGTTAGCTGGTCTATCACTATGCACTCAGAGTTAGACCCTGTGCTAGGCATTACTGTAGTGGGATTAAGTGTCACATTTTAAATAATTGTCAGCTGCATGGCTGAACAAGGTGGGTTGAGTTCAGATGAAAGAGTTAGCAAGTAATATGCCTGGGTCCTAGGCCAATCAATGTAAAAATAACGTAAGTGTCTGTGTGATTCTGTGATTCTGTGGAGCTGCTGGACTGCCAGTCAAACCTTGGCTCTAGACCAGAAAGTCTGGGACAGAAATCCTTTTACAACAAATGGCAGCCCAATGTGGGTGATATACACCCACGTAAAGCTTGAGAAAGTTTTTTAGAAAAATAGTTCTAGAGCACAGAATCAGAGTGAAAAATAGTTTCTGAGTTGTGTGTCTCACATGAGCCCTCGTATAGAGATGCCCTGGTGAGGTGTGTAGGCTTGGGTTTGAATTAAAAATGGTGGGCTTTTAGAGTGCACAGCTTAAAAGCCGCAACAAGGCTGGTTCCTGAGCCTCAAATGTAAGAAACAAGCTGCTTATGGTGGATTGAAGGTTTCTGTTCTCACAGGCAAAAGGGAACAGAGTCAAAGATTCATTCTTAGTAGTGGCAGGGTTTTTTTGGATCAGCTGTTTGCTGGAGGCAAGCAGAGGGTCGCCTTTTTTTATCTGAACTTTTCTGATTCAGCCTTAGAGGCAAAACACTTGTGAGTCTTTTAAGAGGCTCTGCTGCTAAACACTTAAATGAAGTTCATGAGCAGTGGATGGTAGTACTTTACTTGGTGATTATATGAATACTAAAACTCCTCAGAGTGGTAACTGTGTCTGATAATTAGCTAAAAAGGTAAACTTCAGCTAGACTAGGATCT
>PVIH01002598.1:69979-184448 GCA_004025045.1 Sigmodon hispidus
AACCTGTAAATGGTTTAAAATATATGTAGGCTTGAGATAGAAAAGAAAAAAGGATAAAATACTTAAAAAAAGAAATAGAGTAAAAAGAAATAGTAATAAGCCATGTAAAAATAGAAAATACAAAGAATGTCTGGATACTGTATGTCATTGTCTTGTCTTTAACTTTTTTGTCCATAAATTAAGTAGTTAAAGCTGCTAAAAGACATTTAACTATAAATGCTGTTGGATTAATCCAATCTATATATTTTGTAAATGAGTTGACATTAAAATTGAAATACAAAGATATGCTACTTTGGAGAAGAAGTTTTATTTTTCTTTCTAGAGAAAATGAGAAGCTGTGGATTTATTCACAGTTAAAGAAAATAAAGTTTGATCGAGGAAGATCCACTGAAAAGTCTCCAATGGAAACGGATGGCCCAGATGATCCAGAATTTCAGAGCATCTCTGTTGCAGTTTCTTCGGAGCACTGTACCCAAAGCTACTTCAAGGAGACTGGCTAAGATTACTCAGCCTTAGAGACTATTCCACTAAAGACTTATCCATAATCCTACATTTTCTTTGGATTCCCATGGGATTGCCAGTACCCCCATTCAGCCTAGAAAAGTATGTCCACATTCCCTCAAAATGGATTATGGATGTTTGTGTTTGTTTACAGTGTTGGTTATAAGTCATTATAGGTAATGGGAGAAAAAAGTGATATTAGATTTGGGGCTTCTTTTGTTTTAAAAAGAGAAAAAGGGGAAATGTAGTGGGATTATATGCTACATTTTAAATAATTGTATTACACTTTAAATAATTACACTGAATTCTGGTTGTTTAGAAAAAGACCCAGTACACCAGTGTGTGGCAGAGACAAAGACAGGATATCTAATTTATGCTTTCAGGTACATAGCAAACTAAAAAACTTCAGGGGTGGCTTCTTCTATGCAATTTCAGGCAAGGATGCCAAAGCCGTTCCAACAAGACTGGAGAGTTACACTAAATCAGCACCTCCTTTATCTCACTTTTTCCCCCCAACAGCTCCAGTGTATGTGATGAATGACATCCTGACCCTATGGTCAATTTGACTGGGGTGGGGATTGATGAAGATAGCAGAGAGGATGACAGAGAAGCTTGAGACTGGAGGAGGCTGTAGGAAAGCATGAGAGGCTCCAAAGAGACACTTAGGGAATTCATGAACATAAAGGAAAATGCCTTTATATTCCCCAAGAGCTAAGCAGAGCAGAAGAACCACTGTCAGTTCCCTACAGTGTGGAATCTTCCAGGGTACCTTAAGCAAGAAGCAAAGGCTACCCTTCCTGTTCCTCAGTGGTGCATGGGGATGCTGTGCATTATTGTGACTGCACTGGTCCACCTTTAGAAGCAAGGACACCTGGGCTATAGCCTTGCTCCGTCACTTTCTAAAGTCTGATGCTTTGAACATGTTTTTAAATTGTTCTGAAATTTACCTAGAGCCAACCAAACCAAAAACAAAACCTAGAAACCTCTGTGAGGACTTTTCACTCATTAATTCAGATCCAAAGCCCATACTAAGCTCTGATAAAATACCAAGGTGGACAACACATGTCTCAGATTGATTGAGATCTGGTAGTAGGCTGGGTGTCCACTTCAGTGGTCAGTTTGGGAAGTACCGAGCAGCTACTGGAACATTCCTGGGTTTTGGCTCCCATAGGTCAATTTATAGTGAGCAACAATGACTATGCTGTGACCCATGGTGAAGCAAGTAGTCTACCTTTAAAAGGGATTGGAGAAGTTAGTCCTACTGGATGTTTTTGGATAAGGAATTTAGATTCTCTGATCTTAAATCTGATTTAAGATCAATTGTTTTCGCAAAGCACAGCAGGGCTAGGGTAGACCCAAGACCTTTGACACTGGACAGGTTTTTCCCTCTAATGCCAGGAGCACGGAAAATGGGGATTCCATCCTGCTAGTAGTAGACTTCATATCTCTCTCTCTCTCTCTCTCTCTCTCTCTCTCTCTCTCTCTCTCTCTCTCTCTCTCTCTCTCTCCTCTCTCTTTACCTCTTTATCTTCCATGCTAGCAAGTTATCATGGAATTAAAAAATACATAAAGCACAAGACTCCAATTGTTACTATTTTCAGAGGTTAAGATTTCAAGATCTCTTTATGACCAGCAGAGGGCAGGCTTGGATGGACTCAGCATCCCAACCCTTTCAACCCATCTTCCCCAGAAGATGCACTTTTAACAAGAGTTAAAAGGTACCAAAGCTGAAAGCCTTCTTCCAACTATCCATCTGCATCAGCACCACCCATCCTGCTTCTTAGAGGGATGCTTACAACGTAGTTACTCTTCAATGTGTGAGTAATGAACAGGAATGTTAATACAACGACTTCCATTTTCTGCAAGTGGACTGTAAAGCCTAAACCTTAAACAGTGGTGTGGTTAACTGGCTGGTACTAAAAAAAAAAGAAAATTTTAATTTTATAAATGTAAACTGGTAGGAACAGTAAATAAACCATTTTACTGAAGACTTAACTAATTGTTACTGCCTAGGAGTCATGCGCCTACGCAGAAGGTTTAGGTTACAGGGGGAAAAAAAGGTGCAGAAATTCTTATTTTTTCCCTTCTAACAAAATAAAATTTAAGCCAGTGACTTTTCAGTAAATAAAAAGTTAGTGGCTTTCTACTTGCTTTAGATTTCAAATTTCCAATTCAGGATGTTTACCTGCCCCCTGAGGACGTATGGACCTAGATGGCATTTTCAGTTGCTCATTAGTTTGATGGTTTCCTTTGGATCATCTCAGAGTCAGTCCCTCCTCCCTCCTCCAGGAGCCAGTCTCCTCCGACGTCCACTCAGTAGGATGTGTGTTTCAGATATTACAGTTTTCTATTCCACTTGCTTTTTGTTACTCTAGTTTTTATGCTCCATTCCTTATCTCTTCAATCGGAATGTCCACCTTTTCTTTAAACCATTAAAGGTATTTATAATTATTTTTAAACCTTTGCTTACATACGACAGCTCCTATAGCATCTCTGAGATTATTTCTATTGACAGTTTTACTTCCTGACTGGGTTTTTTTTTTTACATTGAATATTTTTTATAATCTGCTGGACATACAATTTTCCTCAGAAAAGTGTGGGCCTTTTTGGAGAGGTATGTTTCTAGATCATTTTGACCTTGTTGGTCATGGCAATGTGTACACTGTTAGTGTAAATTCAGACTAAACCTGATTTCAAGGCATGATCCCTACTCCTAAAATGTGCTTTCAGTGATGTCTTAACTCATTTTCTGTGAGATGATGTCACTCTTAGTGTTAACATCCCCAGCATCTCCTAACACTGAGACTTCTGGAACCTTTGAGCTCCCTGTGAGTTCCTGTGGAGTCTCACGCTGCAGGAGCATCCAGCCTTTCTGAGAAATTCTGGGATTCTTTTCCTGATCACACCCTCTTCTTCTGTTTTCTGCCCCACAATACCCCTCCCCTTCACCTCAGCAGCCCTAGGCTTCAGTGTGTACATCTTCCACTCTGCAAGTTTTCTGTTCAGATTCATTTTCCCAGCTCTCTCTGTAAATTGCTCTTTTGTTAAAGCCTCACAGTCTTGTGATTTCTAATGTACAATGATGGACAATAGCTGTCACTTGCAATTGTCATTAAGGGTCGGAGGAATTTGTATTCTATTCTTGGTGAGAACAGAGGGAAGCAGAAAGGAAAAATGGGCGGAAGGTGTTGGGGAAGCCTCAGGGTCCTGGCACTCAGTTTACCCATAGTTCTCCCTGTGGTTTGGTTAGCCAACATTTCATTCATGTGGGACTCCTTGGTTATTACTGTGACATGTAATTTCTGCAGATGTGGGTGAGGGGAAATGTAGAGGATACAAGAGGAGTCAGGTAGTCGTGTAGCCAAATTGAGAGTTAAATCCTTTTGAAAAGAATAATATGGAAGGAAGGTCGGGTGGATGAGTCTTGGACTACAGTATAGTTTAAAGAGAGCTCAAGGCATCCAGTAGAGCATCACTGAACCCAAGTCTTCCTCTAGATGAGTGCCCTATCTTCAAAGAACAGCCCTACTAAAAACCCTGCTATGTCTAGTCATTGTTAGGGAGTAGCATGTATGCAGCAGCCAGACTATATATAAGATGCTCAGTTTAAACTTGAATTTGAATTTAGATAATAGCATTTAGTATAAATAAATTCCTAATAGTTCCCATGTGGTTGTGCTTTTGTTTGTGAACTCTGTCATCTCTAAGCTTGTGGAGCTTTAGATGCATGTATATATAATGATGGATTTTACTAAAGCAGATGGGTCCATTAGTCAGATTTGGTTCTCTAGTGACAGAATTGTGAGGCAGTGTCTCAGGGCTCCAACAGTGCTTTTTCTAAATATATCCTTCTGTAATTTTTCTCTTAAGTTAGTGTGTATTTTGTTTTCATTACTTCTAGTCCAGTGAGTTCTGACTACTATAATTATTATTAGCATAAAATAAACCACTCAAAATTCATAGTGAAAAATAAAAGCCATGGTATTATGTCTGTGAATTCTTTGAATTATGAATCAGGACAGATTACAATAAAGATAGCTTATATCTATGCCCACAATAGCTTAGGCCTTATCTGACACACAGATAACAAGTGTCCAAAGGACTGAAGCACCTGGTAGGTTCTTCAGTCAAATGTCATCTAGTGTCACCTTCACATGTTGTTGGTTATAAGGTTGAGTTCAACTGTGATGTCAATCAGAATACCTCCACATGTCTCTTCATTGTGGTTGAGAATTCCTCCAATATGGCTGCCCTGGGATAGCTTAGCCTCTCTTCTGCAGCATCCTACTGAATAAAGTAACCCCAAGCCAATTGCATTTACTTACATCGATCTGAAAGATGTTATAGGCCTGTTGTTAAAATATCACACTAATGTATTGACCTAGCTAAGAGTATTTCTGCTAAAACCTCAGTGTACTTCTAAATGTCACTTGTAGGATTTCCATTTGCAAGAACTGCCTGTCTCACAAAGAGCAAGTCCTTGTGCGTTCAGAGCTAGAGCATCTCCCAGTATTGTTTCAGACCACTCCCAAGAACTCAACAAGACCATTAACTTTTCTGCAGTGTTTCTTGACAAAATCTTTGATTAAAAATTTAAGCAAGTGCATAGCATTACAGGAACATCAGACCAAGTTTCTTTGCTTTATAGGCAGACACCTCCAATTTCATCAATTATTCTCTATTGTTTGGTTTAAAGCCGTGGATAGCAGTTGCAACAGCTGGGAGGGTATGCAAACGGAAGATGAGATCATCCCTTTTTATCTTCAGAGATCTGGGGCAGATCAATTTTCATTCTCAAGTCAAGTTTCCAAAGCTTTCTGAAAACTTAGATGCCAGTAATAAGAAAGTGTGTATTGACAAGTTCTTCCTCGCTAAACAGAGTATAAAGGACTCTGTAATTGAGAAGTGAGTTAAAACAGGGTCCTTCAAAGACAAAAGTAAACTTACATATTACTTTCATTTTTATTCTTATCTCGACAGCTTTGTCCAAATAACCCCTTCTACTCAAGTCTTTGTTTCCCCACCATGTGAGTCACTGTGCAAAGGAGAGCAGTAAGTATTAGATTAAGACTGTGAGATACTGCTCAGTAACTATGGGGCTCTAAAGGAAACTCTGGGATAAAGCAATATCAGATGTTTACCATGCATCAGACTCTCTGCTAGAAGCTGCTGTGAACATTGTAGTGATCAAAGCCTGGTTCCTGACCCCAGAAATATCAGGGCTGAATAAGAAAGCATCACAGCTACTCTGAAGCAGTCAGACAATTTGAATCTGAGTTTCAGCTACAGCGTTTTCTGAGTTCTTTTAGCTAATCATTGTGTGCCTCAGTTTCCTCCTCTGTTATCATGAAAATAATGATAACTACCTTACCTACCTGACAAAATTTTTTTTAAAAAATACATAAATATTAAACATTAAAGTCTTTGGTAGATATTAAAATAATAAGGTTAAAATCTTTCCTTGCTAATCAAAATGACCCATGGAACATCAGAATTGTGATGTCGCCTGGGAGTTTGTTAGAAACGTCTAAAGTTTCATGTAGACCCATAGACTCTGAGTTTATAGTTTAACAAGACCACCAGTGATTCAGTGATCTATATAAATGCATAACATTCTGATAGTGGCAAAAGAGTAATTTCAGATCCATTATAAAGTGACCAATAGGCCAATGCAAAATAGCCTAATAAAATTAAAAGTCTAAGGATAATAGAAATTAAAAGCAAACCAGGGGATGAAAAGATGACTCAGTCAGTAAAGTTCTTTCCTTGCAAACACAAGGACCTAAGTTTGATCACCAGAACAAAAGCAAACAAACCATCCCCCCAAAACACTCAACAACCATGATGTTTTATAACCTCAGTGTGGGGGAGATAGATAGACCCATGGGGCTCAATGGCAAACCAGCCTGGTCTACTTGGTGATCTTCAAGACAGGGAGAGCTGTAGTAAGAGGTTTCTGGCTTGCCTAGCCCCTGTCTGGATTGGCCCAACACCACTTATCTGAACCAGCAATCCCCAAGTCCCTCAAAATCACACAGATACCTATATTAATTTTATCCTGCTTGGCCTATGTCTCAGGCATATTGTTATTGTTAGCTCTTTCAACTTAATTCAATCCATTTCCATTAATCTGTCCTGCCACGAAGCCATGTAGTTCATTACATCTTGCCTCATGGGCTGCTGAATGGTCTCTGGCTGACTCTGCCCTCTGCCTACCTGTACTTCAATTTCACTGCCTATGGTGCCTGGCATAGGCCAAAACAGTTCCTTTAGTAAAGAATGATATTCGCAACATACAGAAAGACATTCCCACATCAGAGAGCCTCTGTCTCCAAAAAAAGATGGATGGTACCTAAGGGATAACAACTGAGGTTGTTCCCTCACATCCATATGCACATACACACAGAGAGACAGAAACAGACACACAGAGAAAAATAAACAGAGAGACAGAGAGGTGGGAGGTGGGAGTGAGAGTACATAAGGGAGAGATAGAGAGACAGAAACAGAGAATGAGTACTATGCATATAATCTCTCAATTATTCAGCAGGGGGAGATCCTACGATCACAAGGCCATGGCATCCTTGATGTGCTATTTCCTGAAATTTTCATAAATGTGGGGAACTTGATTCCATAATTTGCAGTAGTAGGGGGATGCATTTGTTTGCAAAGGGAGGAAAGAAAGCAAGGAGGTTATAAAAGTGAGCCCCTAAGTGATCTAGTCTAGTTATAAATTCCCTGAAGTTGTACAATTTTGGACACACTCTTCAGTATCATCACTAGCGGCACCCAGTGAAGAGTCTCCATTATTAGACTGAGTTGACTGGCTCCTCCTCTTCCTGCATGGCTGAGCCTTGGCCAAACAAGTAAGTTTAGTTGCCTCAATGATTAAGATGCCTCATGCAGCACTGGGTCACTGTGCTAACTGCAATCAAACCAAGATGGGCAGTATGTAGGATGGGTGACAAGCTCTGACCATGCCTCATTTCCTCTTTATCCAATCGTGTTCTGGTTTGTGTTCATGCTTGTCTCTTTCACTGCACAGTGAAATTCTTGGGGTCAAGAATTTATGCGTTGTCTCTGCAAGTCCTAAATTCTCACTACAGTGCCACTGTGAATTGGATGGGGCATGTCTGTCTCATCCAGTGTGGTACCCTTATCTGCTCTTTGTTTCTATAACCCATCTGCATGTGTATCCATCTCAGATATTCTTATCCTTTACATATGCAAAAGTTCTAGATTTTGATGAACTGATGACAGTTAACTGAGTGATTATTTGCAGTAATGGGGATCAAGCCCAGGATCATGTGCATTTTAGGCAAGTTCTCAGTCCAGGAGTTATACCCCCCCGACACACCCTCTAGAAACATTTTGAACACATATTTTCTTTATGAACATGCTTTTATGAAAGTTTCCTCATATCAAAATATCCTCTAAAAATTATGGTCTCACAATTAGTTTCAACTCCTAAATTTGAAATAAGTAACCAAACCACTTAAGATATTTAAATAGGAAACAGCCACTGAATCTAAGTTTTACAAAATTGTGTAAATATTGAGTAAATGTAAGAGAAAAAGATTATATAATTTAGATGAAGAACTTTGAAAAAATAACAACCATCACCAATGGCTACTAATTCTTAACATTTTTTAATGGGCTTGTAATTTGTAGCTTGATGAAATGTCTATTCAAACCTTTGCTATGAATTGTCTCTGTACTGTTCTGCATGAAACTTCCATATATTCGAGTCCCCATATTATCTGGATTGTGGATATAGGCTTGCACTCCATGTACAGTTTCTCAAGCACGCCATCTGAAACACTGGTATTAATGTTTATTAGGCCTGTTTTATCTTTTGTTGTTTGTGTATTAATGCAATGTTCAAATGGCTGCTGCAGATCTAAGACATGTGACCAAAGAGCTCACTCTGTTTCACTGAAATGTTCCTGATGTTTGATCAGTCTCATTTTACTGACAGTGAGAGATGTGCATGGTATTCAACTGTATATAAATATTTAATTGTCCTAGAACCATTTTCTAAATAAATTATTATTTGCCACCATTGAATTGATGACTTACCACCCTTTCCCAGAAAAAGTTTATTAAAAATATAGTCGTCTGTTTCATCTGTTTCAATCCTAAAGCAGGTGTCATACAGTCTTGATTATTGTAACTTTGTTCTGCATTGCAATTAGAAAGTGTGAGTACATGGTTTAATTTACTCATTTTGTAAATTTCACTTAGCTCCATGCTCTCCAGTCATCTCAAATAGGATTCTCAGTTTTAATTAACTTAATTTAACCTCCCTTTTCTACCTCAGGTTACTGTTTCTACTATAATCCTTAGCATTATAAGTGGTTTTTAAGCTAACTTTCAAAAGCAAAAACCCTGGAAACAGCCAATACTATTTAGTTCTCTCATGTTTCTAGAAACAAAAGTCACACACACACACACACTCAAAGTTTTCCTGTGTATACTAGCCTCTGCTTTAGACTAGATCCCATCATCATCTCTTCCCATGATGATTTGAACTGTCAGTGTCTTCTTCCAATTCATCCTTCCCATTGCCAAAAAATATATATATTTTATTATATGATTTTTCTGCTCAAAACCTTATTACTTATTATTTTGGCTAGGTTTTGTAGTGACATATTGTATATTTAATAAAAATAGTCTGAAATGCCAGACAAAATATCAGTCTGGACTAACAGCCAGGCAGTGTTGGCACACCCAGAACTTGGGAGGCAGAGGCAGGAGAATCTCTGAGTCTGAGCCTCGCCTAGTCTACAAAACAAATTTCAGGACAACCAGGGCTGTTACACAGAAAACCCTGTCTCATAAAACAAAACAGAACAAAAAAAACCATAACAAAAAAGGCTTTAGAGATGGCTCTGTCCTTTTTATATTCCAAACTATTTTTATTAAATATACAATATGTCACCACAAGGTTTCTATGGTGTAATAAGACACTGTGACCAAGACAACATCTAAAAGAAAAAGTTGTTTAATTGGTTTTACAGTTCTGGAGGGTTAGAATCTATAGTATTGGAGGAAGGCATGGAGACAGGTTGCTGAGAGCTCATATCTTGATGTACAAGCACCAGGCAGAGAGCACACTGGGAATGGCAGGATGCTTTTGAAACATCAATGGCCTCCCTCAGTGACACACCTCTTTCAACAAGACCACACCTCCTAATCCTTTCCAAATACTTCTACCAACTAGGGGTCAAGTATTCAAATATATGATCTTCTGGGGGCCATTCTCATTCAAACCACCACACAATCTGGACTCCTTTTTCACAATGACATATGCCTCCAAGATACTGTCCCTGTTTCCTTAGTCAGTCCAGTGTCTCATCATGGCTCCTGGACTGTCACATTTTACTCCAGCCATACGCATTATGTACAAATTATTGAACATGCCTGTGTCTTTTATGCTTCCATAATCTTGACTGATGTTACTACTTCTTCCATATTTAACATCCTTCCAAGTGTCACTTAAAATCTATCCCTCTAGAAAGCATTTTCTATATCCCATACACACTTAGGATGCTTCTCCTATACTTGAAATATGCTATATCTGCATCTCAATAAATGAATTCTTTTTATTATATTTTTTAATTATATTTTACTAGAAAATGCTTTCTGGGGACAGGATATCTTTCTATTATTCTCTATATTCTAGTGCTAGAATAAAATTTTATTCCAAACAAATATTCAAAATCAATAGCCCCACTATATCACATATTATGTTGCAACATGGAATTTCTCACACAATTAGTAGCTCAAGAATGTTTATAATTTAGTTGTTACTTCCAAAGTCCTTTATGGATAAAACAACCCAGTGTCTACCCACTGCGTACTTGCTTCTAGAAGCTGCATGAAGAAAGGCTGTAAGTGGTTGAAAGGAGACAGGATGAGGAAGAGTGAGCACAGTTTGAAGGCAGTCATACTCCTATTGGGAATCCACCTCAAATTGTACTACAGAGTGATGACAGATAGCTCAGTTAACCTTTTGGGGCAAAATTCAGTATCAGCCTGGATGAGTAGAGAGCAATAATTAAATATCAGTTGTACCCCAGATATGAGATTGCCCTTATGAAAGTTAGAAAAGGACATGAGAATATCTAGGAAAATAAAATATTAAGTCTTAAGAGAAAATCTAAGCGTGTCACAGGAGAAGTTTCAAAGCCACAGAGGAGAGTATGAGGGAATGAATGAGAATTCTTAGGAAACATTCCTTGCAAGCACTTGAAGCATTGCTTTATTAAAGCATCTTACAGTCAAACAGCCCAAATACCCACCAAAAAAATGTAACTGTCCCAGTGATCACGCCCAGGCACATACATGCAATATTTACTCTGCACTTTTGATCCCTGGCCTCAGAAGCTTGCCATTCAGTGTATGAGAGCAGAGCTGGGGGTCCAGGAATGCAGATTCATGTACTGTACAACGAAATGGCATATCGCACAAGTGTCTGGTCTTGTGTAAATTCCCAAACGGTTTGCTGCCTAAGCATGGGAACAAGAATCTGGATTCCAGGTACTCATGTTTACATGTATAGCATATATAGTAGTGTGCGCCTCATATTCCAGGCATGGGTGGGGAAAGACACTTGGATCCAGGTGACATGCTGGACAGCCACTTTAGTCAAACAGGTGAGCTCCAGGTTCATCGAGAGACTCTATCTCAAAAAGTAAAGTGGACAATAATAGAAAAAGACATATAAAATCTACCTCTGACTGACTGCTACATGTGCACGTGCAAGAAAACACATCTATACACAAGTGCATGTCCATGCATACATACAGACACCACACTTACATACTCACATACAAAAGCAAACTAAAACTCAGAACAAAATAAAGAACAGCATACGGTGTTACTGAAATGAAATTAATACAAAGAGTAAATAGACAATGAAGGCATTCTGACCAATAGGACCTCAGAAGGCTTTAAGCAGAGGTGATTTTTGAACAAGTGTTTGGGGGTAACAGGACCCCCTGTAGTTAAAGCACATCTTTTTTCTTCATAGAAGAAAGAACCTGCATTATCATGTGCTTTTCTCCGGAAGGCAGAACACAAATGTTCCTCATTTTATTGTCTTACAATACATGATGAACACTTGTTATTTTCCATATTTCAACAACTGGGAGGAAAATCCTCTGGGAGAATCGCTGTAAATCCAAGCACTTCACCCTTTGAAAGGTTTGTCATGGAGCAAAAGAAATGGCCCTTTGAATTCACATGTTGTAAAAACCCTGCAGAACAACACGTGTGTGGGGAAGGCAACCTCATTGGAGGAGCTACATGCAGGAAGCAGATGTTCTTCTGTATTTGGAGAGATTGTTGATTGTTCCTGAGACTTTGTTGAAAGGTTGCTCAATCATTTCTGAGCTACAACCCTTGATATTTAACGGCAAATCCCATCTGAGGTCCTTGTAGTGGGCTTTTGTGTCTAGACCACAGGAATTCTATCCCCAGTCTCCAACACTGGGGTGTTTGAAATCGAGAAGGTAGCTTCATGCTGACAGCCCAGCTACCAGCCAGATGCTTCAAAGCAGGAGGAGCCAACAGAATGACTTCAGAAGGAAGAGTGTATTAGCTCCTCACACTGCCTAGCAGATGGCAGGTTTGCACTTGGGGAACATTTGCTGCCAGGATGAAGTCATGTCTTTCACAGTTACTGCCTCATTATTTTTAATGGAAGTTGATGTGGTACACCTTACAAAGACCTGGGGATGTGCCTGGCCCAGATCCTTCAGAGGAGATGTTTTGAAGATTTAAAGGAAGTAGAAACGATGCATTCTACCCATCTCTGTTAACAGCTAGTAGAAGCTAAGAGGCATTTGACAATCCTTCTAATACTCAAACTTCATGTCTCATTTAGTGAATGCCAACAGAGAGGCATAGATAGCAAGCTTCCCCTGCCCGCCTTGCCCTGCTGATCAAAGACCTCTGCAACCTAAAGATTCAGGCCCTGTCCTAAACTGACCAGTGTCACAGAAAATACCAAAATCACTAAAATAAAAGGACTCATAATGAGGATTCTGTTCCCTTTTTTATAACAACAACAAAAATAATCAGAGTTGAGTAATTTATAAAGAATTTTAATTCTCACAGTTCCAGCTTGGAAGGCTAAGGGCATGGTTGTCAGCAAGATTGATGTCTTTTGAAAACCTGGTATCTATTGGTTGCTACACCATTCAGAAAAGACAAATGCTGTGACTTCACATGACAGAGGGGACAGAAGAGGCAAGAGACCAAGCCGAATTCACCTGTTCAGGCCCACTCATCGAAGTCTTAATCCTGTCTGTAAAGCAGAGCCAGGAAGGCCTAATTTCAAAGGCTCTGTTTCCTGATACTGCGGTTGAGGAGGAGGAAGTTGAACATGAAGTCTGGAGGAACAAAAGCATTCAGATGAAGGTATAGCCAAAAAAGCCCTGCGTGCCTGCAACTCTGAGAGAACAGACTGAACAGATTGCTTTATTTGTCACCCTAAGACTGACTATCAGACATGCCAAACCTTAGCTATAACACCCTGAACAATAGATTTATATTGGGTTCCAGAGGACCCCAGTTCTATTCCACACACCCCAGTAGGCTGCTCACAAATGCCTGTAACTTCAGCTCCAGGGGGACACAACATCCTCTTTATCACAGGCACCTGTGCACACTTGTGCTCTCTTACACAAACATAACTAAAAATAAGACTTATTCTAAAATGACAATGTTAGCGTTGGAGCGATAGCTCAGTTGGCAAAGTGCTCGCTACATAAATATGAAGATCTGAGTTTGATCCTCAGCATCTACACAGAAACCTGGATGTGAAGACATCCATTTAGAATCTTAGTGATGAGGAAGCAGAGTTGGGTATGCCCAGGGCTTGCTGAGCAGCAAGCCTAGCTTAATAAGTGTGCATCTGGTCGCAGTCACTGTTTCTTGTCTCAAAAGCAAGGTAAACAGTATCTGAGGTTGTTCTCCAGCCTTCACACAGATGTGCACATACTTGTATGTATACCCATAAACACATGTACATGCATGCACACACACATACACGTACAAGCACACGTAAGCACATGTACACACACGTTAATACCAAGTCACAGCAAGTACTATAATCAACAAAACTAGAGCTCCCATTTTATTAAGGGTAATATTTTTTAATGCAAAATTGAGAGATAAACTCTAGACCATTTATTTGGTCTGAAGCCTGGGAAAGTCTCAGTTTTGTTTTGTTTTTAAAGCTCCCCAGAGGAGTCAGTACTGGAGGAAATGTCAAGAAACAGTGTCCTGGAATTTCACAGCTTAACATAAAGCATGCATGTTTGTAGTCAGCCTTATCCCAGAACAAAACTTTATATCAGTTGCTGATAATATGAATGAAAGCCAAGTATTGTTTATAATCGCTGCTCACATTGCCCAGTCAATTGCCATGTGATGCAGGGAGGCAGAGCCGCTCACCAAGAATGAGCAGACAGCACATGGCAGAGACTAACCTAAAACACCCAGGCTCTTGCTGCTGCTATGGAGGTTGCATATTTTACCCTGACTCCTCAGTTACCACGCCTGTTTCCAGTTATCACATGGAGGCCCCTGAGACAGCTACAGCTGGCTCTGGACTAGACTGGATCATGGAGGTGATTATCTGAGTAAGTCAGGCCATGGCAGTTTATTTTCCTGAATTACCTGGATAATTACATCAAGTCTAATAAGATGGAATGAAGCCAAAGCCATGTTCTGATGGGTCTATGGCCCCTCAACAATGCATTCTCATTAAGGGTCTTGGTTTGGAGAATTGAGCAACTATCTTCCCATTTCCCAAAGGGTACCCTATTAATCATCTGGGGAAAGATAACAGTCTGTAATTGTTTAGCTCCTGTGGCTGCTGACAGCTCCTCTGGGCCTAGGAACACAGCTGTCCTTGACTTCCAGCCTGTTCCCTATGCCTCTGAAAGTCTCAGCTCAGCTAACAGGGTGATAAAGATGGGGAGATTCTGAGGGCTGGCCTTTCTCTTCTTGTTGTGCTTTCTGTATTCATAAGCCAAGGAATCAAACATTTGCTCTACCTCCTGTGATCTGGCCCTATTTATAGAAGATCATCTTGTTCATGTGAAACAGAGCATCACATCAAGGTTCATGGCCAAAGCAGGTAACCTAAGCCAAACAAAATCAGATGAAACCCTGGCTCTCTGGCTGCCACTATTTGCCTTGTTAAAATCGCTAAATGCCTCAGTGAGGGGATGGGTGTGTATATCCTCTTTCTAAGAACTTCTATAGTGACCATTGAGTCAGCTTTCTGGAGTCTCGTCTTGTTAACCACTTGCTCACCTTTATTTTTCCTCATCTCTCTTGCCGTTCTGTGCACAGATAAGATCTGTTCTTTCCCATTCTTGTGAGTAGGAGCCAATGAGTAAATAAGATTGGATGACCAAGATTACCAAAAGGGAGGTAATAGGAGCTGGGAAGAAAATGGAAGCCAGAAAATAGAACCAGATCAAAGATGACCAGATCAGTATGGTAACATGTTATGAGACTGGGGTGAATTGTATATAAGATTACATGGAGAAATTATGTACTAGTTATTAATATTAATAATGCCCCCAGAGAAAAACTAGCCAGTTTCTTTGGAACCCTAGTTTAAAAGGTAGTAGAGACTCTTTTGAAACATTTGAAATGATTTACAATAAAAAAAATAAGAGACTTTCTTGTATAGTTGCAAAGAAAGTGTATGTGTGTGTGTTTATGTTTATGTGCACGTGTGTCTCTTGTATTTTTTCTAGAGAGACTATGGTAACCTCCCACAGTCAAAGGGCAAGCTCCCTTAATCTCTGCTCTTCTAATAATTTGAACATTTTTTTTTTTACACAGACCAAGATCAATTCCACAACCACATTGTCTTCAACAGGAAAGGGATGTAGAGGAACATCACTCCTCTCTAAGGATTTTACCCAGGAGTTGTGCAATTACTTCTGATCACTTCCTACTGAGCCAAACTTGCATACATCTGTAATTTGCTGTAGGATTGACAAATAGAGTGTTTATTTCATGAAGCTGTGTGACCAGATAAAAAGTGAGGTTTCTCTTCCTAAATATCTCGGAAAAAGCAGCTGTTAGAAGACAATTGGCTGCCTGTGGGCTTAAGGGTTAAAAAGTAATATGGAAGTGAATGCAGAACAATTGTATTACTTCTTAAAGGCATTTGGTGATAATGGGAAGGCTCCCTGACTGTGGTTTAAGCACAGAAAGAACAAATCAGACTGAAAGAAAAAGTAAAACTAAGCCTTATTGGACATCTTAACATCAGAGTTCACAATGCAGAATCCATCTCCTCCAACAACGTGGTCCACAGCGTCGCTAAAATCTCTATCCCCCTAACCTCTTGTACTCCTTGCTGTCTAGCCTTCCATAGCACCACATATGATACTCATGTCCCGCTTTTGTCTCTTCTGTAAGTTCCAAATACTTTATCTTTTTGAGATGCAGGGCTTCAGGCATTCCATCATCTTGGTTATTGTTCCTCTATTCTCTTATTGCCTTGCTGTCCATCATATCTCATTCACTGCAAAGCAAGGAAAGGAACCTTGTGTTTCTCCTCTCCTTTCAGCTGCATGGAGTTCACAGTTCTCTTTGAATAGTACTAAAGTACTCTAGAGCTTGATAATCGTGACTTTATATTACATTCTGTTTTGATATAAAGTAACCATAAGGATTCAATCAGACAGTCCAATGTCTGCTTATTCACAGTGGTTTGACATATTAGAAATGAGAGGAAGTTTGAATGCCCCACACCAGGGGAACCAATTCTGATACAGCTACTTAAACACATGTGTGAACTTGGATGACCCTTTTAATTTCTCAAGGCTTCTGCTTTCTTATTCATTGAATAGCATTGTGACATGTGATGCTATTGAGTATCTATCATGAACTCAGTGATAGTCATCACTATTTTATCACTAAACATATCATATGAATTTATTACATTTATATACTCAATCAGATGTTTGGTATCATTTTGTAGACACACAGTTAGCAAAAGGCCACATTTGTATTTATCTTCACCTATAAACAAAGATGAACTAACAAAAGCTTCCCATCAATCCATGGCTTGCTTAAAGCAAATTATTGGAAAGTACCACAATTATTTGTAAAATAAAAGTAACCAATTATCTCAGGGGCTGGAAAGATGGCTTGATGGTTAGAGCCCTGGCCGCTCTTCCAAAAGGTTGACCTGGGTTCAGGTCCCAGCACCCACAGGCAACTCACAACTGTCTGTAATTCCAGCTGCAAATATCTTTCTGTGAAGTGGATAAGGAAAAAAATCCAATCCATATATATATGTTACATATACATAAATATTCATATATATTATATATAAGGCCCCTAAAAACTTTAAATACAGACTGAAAAGATAGCCAACACAAGTATAAGAACATGAATTTAGCATGGCAGCATGTGTCTCTTAAACTCCTTCCAGTGGGCGTGGTAGACAGGCAGATCTCCAAAGTTTGCCTGTCAGCCAGCCTAGCTGAGAGACTTTGTCTCAAAAAATAGAAATGGAGAATAGAAGAACATAATGAACTCAGGCACATACATGAGCACACGCTACTCATACATATAAACCACACACATTTTTTAAATAATTCTCAAATACTGTAATTAAGACTACAAATTTATTTTTCACACACTCCAAAAACCCTCTTTTCCAAATGTAATTGTAAAGCAACTACTTCAGAAAATGTATAAGAAATTATATTTTGATAATTTTATTGAGCCTTAAGGTATGGTGCTATATACAGCCCACTCTTCCTGTGTGGGACTGTGGGAGAAAACGAGAAATGTAAAGTGGAGAGGCTTGTTGAGCTTTCCCATTCTTTAATAAGGCATTGACCCTTGTCAAAGAAACATATACAGGCACATGCAAACAAGGACTCCCATTTACCTTATTTTTAAATTTAAATTATAGCATCCGGCCATTCATCTTTGTCACAACCCACCAAACAGTTTTGTAAGAACGTGTTTCACAAACAAGCGCTCCTTTCAGCGACAGCCAGGAAGGTTAAGGTTGAGATCCTGTGTGATAGAAACCCTTTTTTGTAAATTCTCCCCCAAACATCTGTTAAGTCGCTCAGCAGAAACATCTGTCACCCATTTCTGGGCTCAACCCAGACAAAGCTATGTTTTTGTAACGAGCTCCATCCCAAATTGTTACCAAGCGACTGCTATGCAGACTAATCATGCACGAGGACCAAGAAGATGCCTTATTGCATCAAATTCATCTTCCACAAATACAACATCTACCCTACAGCTTTGGCAAAAACCCAGTGGCACAAAGGAAGGTAAATTCCTAACACTTCCATGCCTTGAATTGTAATGTTGAACACTTTCAATTCTGTTTAACCCTTTAGGGTTAAACAACCTCCTCTACTACACATATATGGATCTTTAACTTACCCCATTATTTAGTCTTTTTAACCCAACACTCATCCCCGTGAGAGTACATTATAAAGTAGCTGAAATAAAAGCCTGCAAAATAGTTTTGAACATTTGCCCCATTATTTTTGTGAAGTAAGCAAAATTTTGATTCTTTTGAAAAATAACTCAATGTTTAGAAGTGAGAAGAGAGGCCTGAACCGTTAGCTTGGAATTGTCACATATAAATTGGAAAACAGACTATTTAGTAACTGATTCTGAGCACTTATCTTTTTAATGAAATAAAAGTGAATCCGTTACAGAAATAAGGATGACTGAGAGACGATACATTTAAAGTAACCTGGCACAGGGTTAACACAGAGAACAGTTTAACTATAGATAACTCCTGCTGGCGCCATCATTGTCAAAGAACATCAGAATGGCTTTATCTTGCTTTTTTATCCTTTGTAGTTTCATCATTCCTGTTCAAACCAATATCACTTGAGAGCCAACTGGGGATTTAGACGTGTGGCAGTGATCAACATGATTCTTTGCTTCTAGGAACTCTCACTAGCAAAACAGACAGACCAGGTTCTGCTTCAAATCAAACTGTAAGTGCTACAACCTTACAATATTCCCCAGAGATGATTTAAAAATGTTTTAAAAATCAAATCTCAGGTCTTCTTATTGCTGCTTTTTAAGTGGAGGTTCATCTTACACAATGAGCTAGGAATTTTAACCATAATGCTGACCTTTCATTTCAATGACAACCTAATAGTTATGATTTAAGTCACAGTTATAATGTCAATAGTGCAGTGAAGAGGAAGCTGGGTTTCACCTCCATTTTCAGGGATATTTGAAAAGGTAATAATGAAGAAGACCCCAAAATGGAACCAGATGTGACAAGTCACTTATTTTGACCTGTTTACTCCCTCATAAGTATAAAACTGAGCCTACTATAACTCATTAGAACATATTTGTTTTATAAAAGTACTGAATATTAATGACAACATACAATATATAGTTATATTATTGGGAAGTATAAAGCCAAGGACTCTATTTTTTATCAAATCAAATGTAGAGAAAGAGACCATTTGAGAAATCCATTAGGTGTAGTCAAAACTTTCTCTGTCCCACCCGGCCTGTCTTGTAGCCCTTTAGTCCCAAATAATCACACAAAGGCTTATCCTAATTACAAGTTGTTTGGCCTATGGCTCATGCTTATTACTTGCTAACTCTCACACTTTAAGTTAACCCATGTTTCTATTTATGTTTAGCCACAATGGTTTGGTACCTTTTTGCTCAGTGCAGCATTCTCATCCTGCTTCCTCTGAGTCTCACTGGCATCTGCTCTTTGTTCTCCTGCTTCCCATTATTATCCTAGTCTGGTTGCTCCACCTTCTCTTTCTGTCGAGCTACTTGACCAATCAAATTTTATTAAGTGACAAATATTTACAGTGGACAAGAGCATAGTCCCACAGCAATTCTTGTCAGTGTTATGGGTCCCTTCACTGTCTGGTGCAACAGAAAATGGGGAAGATCACCTCTGAGAACTACATCTCTCCTGCCACTTCTCTATGAGTTTCTGTCCTGAGATACATACACATTGCTGGGGAGACAAATGTCTCACAATAATATGTAGTGTATTTTTTTTTTGAAACCACAGGATGAGTCTTGAGCTGATGGATAATGAGGTGAGCCCACGCTTTGCAGGCAGAGGGAGTTGAGTGTGCAATTTAGAAGGGAGCAGAAATGCAGAATGGGAAAATTTGAGAGGACAGAAAGTAGGAGGAATGAGCGAGGAGCAGCTTCTTCTGGGCAGACCATACACTGTATGTTGACTAGAACAACTTCCTAGGGACAGGTGAGATACCCGACCCATTCTGGAGATACCTAAAGATACTCTCTGACACTGTGAACATGTCTTTATGGAAGCTCCACAATTTATGAATTACTTTCTCATGACTCCCATACAATGAGATGTTACTATCTTCCTTCAGTAGATTGGAAGGAGAATGTACCAGCTTTATGTCTTTGAATATTCCACTTTTCTGCACATTTGGGGTCTCTTAATTCTTAGGAGCATTTATTCACATTACCTACTAGTCATAGGCATTCATCTATTCCAATTCTGTCATTATCCTTGACTGCACTATTAGCTAAGGGTAGAAATGGGGCCTTCCTTATCTTTGTATGTCCTATACTCAAGCCATACAGTCTATTCCATGTCTGAAGTGACAACTGTGGGAAATGAGAATAACCTCTCTCACCTGGCTTGCTGACTTTTATTTGTAAAAATGCATGTGAAACCACTTTTCAGTAAGGACACCTCCACCCCCAAGAAACACAGCTTCATCCTTGCTCTGAGAGCATGACCAACAGTCATTCAAGGAGAATAGAGAGTTGGATTATGCATGAAATGTTCTGCCAGGAGCATACCCAGAATAAACCCTACCTAAAAATCTTGTTCCTCCTAGACACAAATATCTCAGAAGAAATAACTACTGCACTGTATTTTATAGGCCCACCTGAGGATGTCTGCAGAGTAGAAGCATTTCTAGCAACAGTGAAGACCCAAAGCCGCCATCAAATGCCTGAAAATCCCTGGAATTCTGGAAATGCTGAGAATTTGCCTCCTGTCTTTCTTT
Organism: Sigmodon hispidus; assembly: GCA_004025045.1. Taxonomy (NCBI): domain Eukaryota; kingdom Metazoa; phylum Chordata; class Mammalia; order Rodentia; family Cricetidae; genus Sigmodon; species Sigmodon hispidus. The sequence continues at coordinate 90,538 of PVIH01002598.1, forward strand.
TAGCTTTTGTTTAATAAATTCCCTTCCACTTCTTCCCTGAAAATTTCTGTGTTTACATCTGTAGAATCTGCTATTAAGCTTCATAAATGTGATGGGGTAGACCCAGCAAGATGACTCAGCTGGTAAAGGTAATTGTCACTTAAGCTTGACAACCTCACTTTAATCCCCAAGCCATATAAATGATAGGAGAGAATTAATTCTTCAAAGTTGTCCTCTGTCCTCTAAATGCATGCACACACAGAGGCACATATGGTACTGCTACTATTGATGATGATGTTGATGATGGATTAAATAGAATCAAATCGGGGAGAGGTCTGAATTCTATGAGATAAGGACACAGGAGACCTCAGAGTGAATATGTCTTTTTTTGCTGGGACATTGGCTAACTCTGTGATTCTGGCCTCTTCTAAAATCATGCTGACTTTGCATCATTGCAATCAGTACCCCAAAGGAATGTTTGGACTGTTGTACCCTCTACAACTAGTACACATGATGATTCAAGCAATAAGTCTTACATATATAATGTGCTATTTAGGGAGCACTTCCTGTGTGCCAGGTCCTTATATCTAACTGCTAAATATAAAAGTTAGACATAGAGACAAACTTTTCAGGAGGATAGAATTACACACTCAACTAAAAAGTTTTTTAAAAGTTCAACTCCCTTAAATTTGCCTCCAAGAGTACTTTTGTAAAAACTGCAGGAAATTGAGGATCATTAAAATACATGATTATGTCAAAACTAATCTCCGGAGAGATAGAGCAGAAATTAATATTGCTTGAGCTCAGATTGCTCCTTTAAGAGCTGCAGAAGTCTCGTGACAAGGCAAGGTTCTATGGAACTGCCTTTTCATCAGGAGACAATGGCAGTATGTCATTAGGCTAAAGGGAGATGATGGATGATATAGTCATTTTCATTACAGTCCCTCTGTTCACAATAATGTCTGTGTCTTCCCCAAATGACAGAGAAGGGTAGTAATATGCTACCTATGTAAACCTCAATAAGGAGTCAATTCAGTATTTTTTTAAAATGTACATTATTTTCCAATGAGAGTCAGACAGGAAACTTATACTGAGTCTATGGAGAATATGTCAGAGTTTTAGAGGTTAAAAAGTAATATGGATTTTACTTTAAACAAAATGTGTGAGTGCAAAATATTTGTGTTCTTAATCTTTACTATTTGGAAGTAATTTTACAAAGTGTCTGGAAAGAGCTGAAATGTTTTCATTAAAGAGAAGTTCTCTAAGTGACCATAGTTATCACTGTATTGTTCAAGAAATATGGATTTTATTTTCTTAAAGTCTCCACATTAGTGTATTATACACCCATTTATTTACTTTCCTTTATGTAACTCATCTATTATAATGAAAACACAGTTTTTAAAAAGTTATTGGTATATGTGTTTGTGTAAGTGTGTGACATATGAGTACATCTGTGTGTGAGTATGCATTCCTGGGCATTCATGTACAGAGATCAGAAGATGATGTCTGTGTCCTGCTCTGTTACTCTGCCTTATTTCTTCAGACAGAGTCTCTTGCTGAATGGGGAGCTAGAAGAGCAGCCAGGATCTAAGCAATCTCCTGTCTCTGTTCCCATAACTCTGTGGTTAGAGCTCTGCATATTGCCATATACTCAACTTTTTCCAGCTCCTCTACCCTTTAATGCCATGCTCCAAATACTATAAATAGTTTCCAGCATTAAAAACAGAGGCTCGATAAATAAGACTTGATCACTAATGTCTTCTAAATGCCCTGTGTATTTCTTGTTCAATAATAAGTAAAAATAGCAAGTTATTTGTTGATGCAACAGAATGCAAATGACCAATGGGGATCATTATATGGTCAGATCTAAACAATAAATATTTCTGTATTTTTGTCATGTGTCCTTGGTATCATGACATACATAAATGCCCTCACTTATTTAATGATGAGATGAATAAACCATCAGTAAGTGACTGTTATTGTTGCCTTGGGGGCCAGCTTCCAGAAGCACAGGGCTCAAAGGGAGTCTATTGAGTGAGCATCTATTATGACTTCTTAATCTGAGAGGTTAATGGAAAAACACACCCTCTGTTGATGGTTTTCTTTTTTATTCTTCTGTATTCTTCTTTTGCATTCTTTATTCTTATCTCTACCCAGAAATGTCCTTTCTGACTCAATGTTTCTTCTCCTTCATCTTTATCCTTGATGTTTTTCTTCTAATTTTAACTCTCTTATTTTTGATGTTTTCCTTCTAATGCTCTCATTCATTTTGTTTTATTTAAAAGACTTTTTTCATTTTACATACCATCCACAGTTCCTCCTGTCTCCTATCCTCCCACTCACCCCTGAGCTTCCCCTCCTAATCCCCATCCTTACTACTCAGAGAGAGTAAGACCTTCCAAAGGGAGTCAGCAAAGTCTAGAATATCAAGTCTAGGCAGAATCAACCCCCACCTCCACCCTTGTGAGTACACACTCCCTGTATCAAGGCTGAGCAAGGTATCCTGCTATAGAAAATGGGCTCCAAAAAGCAAGTTCATGCGCTAGGAATTAATTCTGGTCCCACTGCCAGAGGCCAAAGAAACTGCCCAATCCACACGACTGTCACCTACATTCACAGGGCCTAGTTCAGTCATACAGGTTCCCCAGCTGTTAGTCTAGAGTCACTGAGCTCCCTGTACATAGGGCCAGCTGTCTCTGTGGGTTTCCTCATCATGATCTTGACCCCTTAGCTCATATAATCCCTCCTCCCTCTCTTTGACTGGACTGGAAATTCCACCCAGTGCTTAGCTGTGGATCTTTGCATCTGCTTCCATCAGCTGCTGGATAAAGGTTCTATGATGACAATTAGGGTGGTCATCAATTTGATTACAGGGGAAGGCCAGATCAGGTACCCTCTTTACTATTGCTTAGAGTCTTAGCTGGGGTCATCCTTGTGTATTCATGGAAATTTCCCTAGCACCGGGTTTCTCTCTAACCCCACAAATGGCTCCCTCTAGCAAGATAAACTGTTTCTTTACTCTCCTTCTCTGTCCATCCCCCAGCTCAACTACCCCATTCCCTTGTGTTCTCTTCTCACCTCCCCTTATCTCCTGTCCCATTGTCAGAATTTACTCAGGAGATTTTATCTATTTCCCCTTCCAAGGGGGATCCATGCATATCTTGCTTAGTGTCCTCCTTGTTACCTAGCTTCTCTGGGGTTGTGGATTGTAGCTTGGTTATCCTTTGTTTTACATCTAAAAGCCACTTATGAGTGAGTACAAACCATGTTTGTCTTTCTTGGTCTGGGTTACCTCATTCAGGATTTTTTTTTCTAGTTCCATTCATTTGACTACAAATTTCATCATGTCATTTTTTTTCTGCTGAGTAATACTCCATTGTGTAAATGAACTAATACATTCTTTGGTTGAGGAGCATCTAGGTTGTTTCCAGGTTCTGACTATTATGAATATTGCTGCTATGAACATAGTTGAGCAAATGTCCTGTAGTATAAATGTGTATCCTTTGGGTATGTGCCCAAGAGTGGTATTTCTGGATCATGAGGTAGATTGATTTCCAGTTTTCTGAGAAACCACCGTTACTGATTTCCAAAATGGCTGTACAATTCTATACTCCCATCAACAATGGAGGAGTATTCCCCTTACTTCATATTCCCTTGAGCATAGGCTGTCTTCAATGTTTTTGATCTTAGTCATTCTGACAGGTATAAGATAGCACCTCAGAGTCATTTTATGTTTTTCTGATGGATAAAGATACTGAGCAATTCTTCAAGTGTCTTTTAGCTATTTCAGAGTCTTCTGTTGAGAATTTTTTTATTTAGATCTATACTCCATTTTTAAATTGAGTTATTTGGTATTTTTATGCTAGTTTCTTGAGTTCTTTATATATTTTAGATATCACCCCTCTGTCAGGTGTAGGGTTGGTGAAGATCTTTTCCCATTCTGTAGGCTGCCATTTTCTCTTATTGACCATATCCATTGGCTTACAGAAGCTTCTCAGTTTTGGGAGGTCCCATTTATTAATTGTTGTTTTCTGTGTCTGTGCTACTGGTGTTATATTCAGGAAGTGGTAGCCTGTGTTAATGCGTTCAAGGATAGTTCCCCCTTTTTCTTCTATCAGGTTTAGTGTAACTGGATTTATGCTGAGGTCTTTGATCCACTTGAAGCTTTGTTTCAGTGATCATGCACTTTGAAACCTGTGAACATCTCTCCCAACATTAAGGTTAAAAAAAATTCAGCCAGCCTGGCTCCCGAGACCTAATTATTTTTTTTAATCCTTAACATGATTTATGATCTATAGAATTCATTAGGTGAAACTCATAGGCTCTAGTTGTGTAACGTTTCTTTGTATTTATTTTTAATCATCAAAACTTTATTTAAATTAATATTACTATCAATTAGACAGTACAGCTTAAGAAGAGATCATCTTCATAATAATGCACAGGTAAAAATGCCCAGTAGAACAGAATATATTCATGTGATAAACACACTACATCACAAGCAGTAGGGATCTCTGCACACCCATTCATACTATGTCAGATACCAGAAAAAGATGGCAGCAGCAGACATGAAAAGGCACAGAAGAAGCAAAAGTTGTTCTGTGGTCTTTGGGTCTTGTCTGTTTGAGATTCATCCATCAGAGATTCACCTCCTAGTAGGCTGGCACCTTGAACTACAATTGCCATGTGCTGCTCCTGGACATAGCCAGCAGCAGACTGTATTATGGGAAACAGAAAAAGGAAGTAGGAAGTATTTTATATGCACTTTCATGTCTATCTCCTTCAATCACAATCCTCTCAAACTGGGTTTCACCTTTTCAAAAGCATTGTTGTCATAAAATAAGCAATATCACTGAAGTCACTTACATACCTGCACCACCAGTTGAAAAGAAGTCACTCTTAAGGCAGTTTAGTTTGTTCATGCTTGTCTCCAAGGAAAGGGTAGTGCTGAGTAGAAAAAGACAAGGTCGAAGGCAACCCACAGGTTCTGTTGTTGTTTGCTGCTGATCTCTGGTGGTGCTTATTTTTGTACTTAGCCTTATCCATGAAGCATAACTCTCTAAGTGTGCCTTTTGTTATATTTAGAAAGCTTGTAAGTACAATTTCTTCAAAGATCTTTTCTATCAGATTTTCTGATCCATTAACAATCTTACGTGTTTTAGACTCTTCCAATTTTTTGTTTGTATTTTCTTCTATTTCTTTAAGGCTATTTTTCATATCTTCTTTGAGAGCTTCAATGATCATCAAAAAGGAATTTTTGGTGTTGCTTCCTTCTGTTTCCTCTTCATCGCTCAGTTCAGGTCTTGTATTTGTAAGATCGCCACTCTCTTCTGGAGTTACCATGTTGTTCTTTGTATTATTATGTAATTTTTTGCACTGATGTTTGCCCATGGCTTCAGTGGTTCACAATTAGATAGGTCCTGGTCAGTTGTGGCACTCGGGCTTGTGTGCCTCCTGTCACCTCTCTGGGCAAGGTCTGAGTCTGTCCTTCAGAGACCCCAGAAGTTATGTGTTCGCTCAGTTGGAAGACGAGCTGGGTAGCAGTGCAAGTTCCCTCAGCAGCAGCTGTGGGTATGGTGAGAGGCAGACTTTATCTGCCTCTGTTACAGAGTGCGCTGGGACTCTGCAGACAGCACCTGGTCCCGGAAGCGGAACCAGAACTGATGAGAGCTCAACTCTCCCTCCCTGACTGGGATATAGGCGCTTGGGCCTGGTGACCCCTCCTCACCTCTGGGCGGGGTCTGAGTCTGTCCTTCAGGGACCCCTGTAGTTATCTGTTTGCTCAGTTTGAGGTCGAGGTGGGTGGCCGTGCAAATTCCATCAGCAGTAGCTGTGGGTATGGTGAGAGGCAGACTTTCTCTGCCTCTACTACAGAGTGCACTGGGACTGTGCAGACAGCACCCGGTCCCCGAACCACCAAGACTCTGTTAATTTCTTCCCTCTTCCTTCCCTCTGTTCTGCAAATCATCGATTTCTATTGAGCTCTGCTCAGGTTGACTAATACTCCCTGTGTTACCTACCAGATATTATAAAGTTGACCCAGAGAATGTTTTGTTTCATATGTTACATTTTTAGTTGTATATGAGTAGTTTGTTTGCCTGTCTAGTTGTATTCACTACTCAATCAAAATTACTTATTCTCCAATGAGAGATTCAGAACTAAGTCTTACATATTTTCAAATATGGTGCCCTTAAGTCTTTGTACATAGCTATAATCAGCTGCTTTAGCATCATTGCCAGCTAATTCTATTATCTAGTTCATCTGAGTGTTATCTTTGTGCATTGCCCTGTAGTGTATAACTTACATTTTTGTATTGTTTTATAGTAACAAACCTTATTACAAATATCCATCTATTTTTGTATGTGCATAAATATGTATGTGGGTACATGGGTACCACTGTACACATGAGGGCAACTTAGAGAACTTGTGTCTCTCTTTCCACCATGTGGGTGGAAAGGGCTTAAACCTTAAGTGTCAGGCTTGACACCAAGTACATTTACCCATGAAGCCATGCTGCCTTTCTCCCTCAGAGTAATTCTGAATTGTGTCTTGAACACTGTGATTTGTTACAGAGACCTTCTTCTGTCATATTCATCTAAAAGTTCATACTTTTTAGCCAGCAATTAACTATGGCTATATTCAATCTCTGAGCCCTTATGTAATGCAGGTCTATTTCATTCTTTCTGACTTAGCTAGACTGCTTGGAGTCTGACTCAAATATGCATACATAGTTCACTGACCAGCAAGAGACTTAGGCAATCATGCGCCAAAAATTTTGGATCCCCTCACCCTATTCCTATGTTAGTTAAGCTTTATGTCAGTCACTGTGACAAAATACTTGTCATATGTAATTTATGGAATAAATGGATTATTTTGGCTTATGATTTCAGTTTGTAGTTCTTAATACCATTGTTTCTGGGCATATATAAAGAGAGCATCATTGCTGCAGGAATATACCAGAAGCTACACACTCCATGGATACAGGAAAGAAGAGGGAGCAAACAGACAGATCCCCAGGATATGGCCCAAAGGATACTCTTTTCATGACTTACTTCCTACAGCTCGGCCACAGGTTCTGAAGTTTCCATAACTTTCCAAACCAATGCCTCTAGTTAGAGACCAATCTTCACTACATGAGCCCTTTAGAGGAGACACTTCTTAACCAAATCCTAACAAGTCTTTCTTGGACCCGCTCTCCTCTTAGCTTGCAGTGGTTAAGGTCTCCATGGATACTGTCCTCTGGTTCTCTCTCAGTAAGACTTCATGCTTCTCAGTTTTAGCTGCCTTGCTTAGTACTGACTAGGGTGTGTCCTCAAAGGAAAAATCAATTTAAAACAGAGTTCCTGTGACATTTCTTTGTCCCAGTGACTTTTTCTACTCTGTCTGCTTATGTTCTCTTTCCAATGCCTTCAGGTAACTTGGTTTATTTTTTTCTTATGTTTTCTAGATTTTGTAGCTTTAATTTGTGGAAGAGTGGACTTTATAGAAACTATTTTGCTCTAGTAGCAACTTCCATATTTATATGTCTTAAAAAATATTGCATGGACGTTTAAAATGAGACCAGAGGGAAGACATCACTTGGCATCTTTAAAAAGAGTGCAGAAAACCTGCATGAAGGTTTGGCAATTAAATGAAAAGAAAAGTTTGTATTGAGATAATCAGACCCCCTAATTTCTAACTCTCCAGTGAGTGGCTGAAAACTGAGCCTGAACTGAAATGTCAAGAGTTCCTGGATATAGACGTAGTTTGTTTTAAGAGGCAAGGCAATGTGGTATTTTCACAGGAGAGAGAGAATTTTGTGACTTTCCCTGAAAGGATATGAACAGACATGCACACTCTACCTGCATAGGGAATCAACAACAGAACAAAGAAATGATTCTACCCAAGTCTAAGTTAATGAAATTGTGAGGTTTTTGGAGTTGCTCAGAAAAGCATGGGTGGGGTTATTTACAGAAGCACTTGTGATTCAAAGGAAGCTACACTGCCCCAAAGCCCACCCGATGTGGTTAATACCTCATAACAACCCCTTCCATGGAGTTTCCTTAGCATCGGGAAGACAGGTTGGCTGGACTGAGAGCCTTCTTTCCTCCTAGAAATTGTCACTGCTTCTGTGACTTTGGAGAAGGACTTTGTGAATCTTGTAAGCTTCAAGATCCTTCTGAAACTTGGAAGTTTTATTTCCTTTGGATTTCTAATGAGCCAACATGCTCTTTCTAATATTTTGATACTGAAATATTTTAATTATGAGAAAATTGTTACAAAATAGATATCTTAGTTACTTTTTAAAGCCATGACAAAACACTATGACCAAGGCAACTTATAAAAATAGAGCATTTAGCTCAAGTTTCCAGAGTTTGTGATCATCATAACAGAGAGTATGGCAATGGGAAGCAGACATAGCCCTGGAGCAGTAGTTGAGAGTATATATCCTTATTCACAAGAATGAGGCAGAGGGCATGGCATGGGCTTTTCAATCTTCAAGACCTGCACCCAATGACACACACCTCCTCCAACAAGGCTACCTTTTCTGTTCCTTCCCAAACAGTTCTTTCACCTGGGAACTGGTTAAGTACAGGAGCCATTCTCAAACCACATCAGTATAGGGTAAAAAAAGAAACAGAGACAAGAGCTAATCCCTGGGGAGGAAACAGAGACTATAGGGCAGACAATGACTAAAAGGATCCAGACAAGCAAGAGAGCAGTTATTGGGACAGAAAAGAGAGTGGACAGAGGAATGCTGGTTAAAAACACTGGGAGCTTCAAATTAACCAGGGAAACTGAAGTCCCAGCAGCTTCCATGGGTCCTCAGTTGGAATCTTACTGGTGGCCTTTGTGGGAGCAATGAATGACGGATCAGATTTAAAAAAAAAAAAAAGAGGAGTGGTGGGGTGCATGTCATCCTGCTTCTACAGATGCCTTCAAAGCTTATCACCAATTTCCATACATATATTCTATAATCATATAGCACATAATTTTTAAAGAAAATTGTTACAGATGGTACTCAACCTAGGGTGTTTGATTTACATTTTTTTTAACTTTGTAGTGGTTTGAAAGCAAAATACATCCAATGAAAACTGTACTTTTGCTTTGGAAGTTTGATCTTTGCCCAGACTACATGTACAGAGTGCTGTTCTATCATGATGCAAATCAATGGCATCATATTATAGCTCCCAGACAGGCATGCCATTACAATGGTAGATAAGCAATACTCTGAGCAATAATAGTCAGTAGTTTTCTGTATTAAACCCAGTTCTGACTTACAGCTTTTATTTATGATAAGTTTGTTGGGCCATAATCCTTTCACAAGTTTAGTAGTATCTACATATAAAACCATTTTTGTTCAACTACTTATATGGCTATTCTTTAAGATAAAACCACCTGATAAATTATGCCTTCAAAAAATTTAAAGTAAGCAACTGGCAAAAAGATTATGACTAAAATTTCAATAGTATATCTGTAAGTTTTTCTTACGTCAAAAGATATAATTTCATTAATTCAGTCTACCAGTTGATTTGAATCCCAAGCTGCCACCTCTAATGATATGACTCTGGGCTTATTCTTTCTGAGAATCAGGTTTCTGGCTGGATTAATAACAATGATAGTGATGCTGATTATGTAATTGTACTCCTTGGGGCATTGCTGGAAGCTTTATATATAACAAATAATGCTATACAGATAACTGCATCATGTAGCACTGCTATCTTTCCCATTTCAGGTCATATAAGGATATTTGCCTAAACTCACATAATTAAATTAGCAGAACCAGGATTTAAACAATCAAATATTGTATTCATTAGCTGAAAACTGATAACATTATAATTTATTAATTCACGCAATAAATATTTTTTAAAATCTTTGAGTGTGTCTCAATTAGATTTAAATTTAGAATTAAAAAAAACTGAAGCTTAATTTGTGCTTTCCAAGTTCAGCATGCTTTTGAAAATATGCTAAGTTGGGGCTGGGGAGATGGCTCAGTGGTTACAACACCGACTGCTCTTCCAGAGGACCCAGGTTCAATTCCCAGCACCCACATGGCAACTCACAACTGTCTGTAATTCCAGTTCCAGGAGATCCGACACCTAGGACAAAAAAAAAAAAAACCCAATATACATAAAATAAAAATATGTGCATAAAGATGTGTCTAATATCTTGGAAGTTTTTGAGGATATAAATGTGAACTCGAGTAGGATACAAATAATCATGAGGGTTTTAGTGAGTGCATTAGGATTCAGTTTTACAACCTGGAGACATAATTACACTCATCGTCTGCCTGTCTGAGGACAGCTGAGAAGGGAGAGAGCAAATGGCACAGCAGTTGGGGTTCATCACTCGAATCAGTCCAGCTGGCCGGAACTGTACAGTGGAGAGTATTTAATTGAAAGGGGTAGCATCTTACTAAGAGACCAGCAACTCAGTGGGAACATGAGCGGCATAAGCCCAGAATTAGGATTTCTTTTAAATAAACACAAGACAAGAAAACCCTACCACAATAGATAATGTTGTTCTGGGAAGGCAGACAGTTAACAACAGACTGGGGACAGACAGACAGACAGACCCAGTGTCCTGTAAGGGATAGTACTGGCTCAGGAGTTGGAAAGAGACTAATATAAATCTGGCCTTGGCATAGTTCTTATTCCCTTTCAATTTGGGTTACTTCATAAAACAGTCTTAATGTCTGTTCTGGAGACTTACAATGAAGAAATGAGATAATGTAAGAGAAGAGCCTTGTGGTGTTACTCAATTATGCAAAACTCTGCTTTAGCTTGTCATAATATAATAACAAAAAATGGGAGAAAATTAAAATAGAACAGATTGAAAAATTGAATTATAGAGCAGTTGTATAGCTGAATATTGTATAGGCATTTATAATTGTGTCTCACATACAACTAATGTGAAAATATATAGCATAAAGTCTTATGAATAGTACTAGATAAAATGCACAAAAATATAATTTTTATAGAAAAACAGTGGTTATTTACACTGAAAGTTATATGTTATTTTAGTTTCCTTCATATGTACTATAAACCCTGTTTTTTGAACCTTTTCAGGTTTTCTGCAATAAAAATGCACTGCTTATATGAAAACATGGATGGGTGCTTGACAATATATCATCATGGATGTTTTAATGTTAGTGGCTTTACCCCTGTCATTGAGGAGTTTTAATTTGCTGTTCTTCAAATTCACCCACAGCTTTACCTCTGAGAAAAAATCCAGCAGAAACCAAAAAATGTGCACCTAGAGGTATGAGAAGGGTTTTGCTTCACTTTGTGTGTGTTTTTTTTTTCTTTTGTCTAGCTGGGTGTGTGCTGCTCAGAGAGGAAGTGTGTGTCAATAGAATGGAATGTAGTTCTTTGCAGGGAAAAAGATTGCCAGTGGACAAAAGAGAAACATCAGTTGCATGCTTCACGAAGGTTCTCCTTCTTGCTTAGATGAACTGCCCTTCCTAGCTGGAGGAATCATTCACCCACTCGCCCACACAAACTTCAGGGCCAGCAGGAAGATGGGGCCTTCTCAATGCTCTTCAGGTGCCAGTGTATTTGGTCCATGAAACTGGCTTTGGTTTGTGGAAAAGCGGACACCTCTTTGGGCCTCAGTTTCTCAACTATAAAATTCTGTCCATTTGCCACCCTGAGTAAAAAGTCCACTGATGGAAGGATTATGCTTTGTCTCATTTTTGTACACAAAAAAAGTCATACATATATAAGCTCACTGTCTATCAAATAAAATGACAAAGTTGTTCCAAGTGTCATTTAGAGTATGCAATTGAAGTTGGCAAGTACATCTGTGAACGTGGTCCTCTAAAGTGTGTATTTGTAGATGACATTTATTTCTCAGGAAAAAAAAAAGCCTAAATCAAGTATAAGGAAGTGTTGAGACCCACTAAATCTAGATGGTGATGGTATCCTTAAACTTCGGTTTCTTTGTCCTAGAAACTGTCTTGTTGAATTGTTCGTGGCCTTGTCAAGAAGTGTAACATGGAAGGCTAGGTACCTTTGTGCCCTTACTAAATGTTACTTTCTATCAACATGAAAATTAAAAGTGCTGTTCACTCATTTAGCAGTAAAATTGGACTATTTAATTTGAAGGACCTGACTTGACTGCTATCCCATGGTGGCAAATATTTCTCAGTGGAAATAGACTGGACTCCAGTTGGCTAACCCAGAGCATTGGCCTCAGCTAATATCCTGACCAGTGTTGGCCACTTTAACTACTAATGTAGGAAAGTGTCATTGGCTGTGTATTAGTTTGCCAAATGCCTACCACACACTAGGCATTATATTAGTATCTGAAAAATGAACTAATCAGAAGACAAAGTTTTTGGGCAAGAAGAACTCACTGTGTAGAATAAAAGAAAGAGACAGAAACAAATTATCATAATGCAGTAGATACTAGGTTATAGTCCAAGGGAGGACATATCACATCTACCCACAGTTAGGCATTTTGTTTTAGAATGGGAACTATAGCTCTCTTGTATCTTTGAAGTTTAGGAAATAATATGAAGTTCTTTAGGAGAGGAAAGAGGTGTCAACTTCATAAAGGATGATTTTACTTATGAATAAAATAAAATCAAGCTGAATTGCAAGTATGCATAAAAATAAATAGAAATGGAAAATAAAAGTTAGGAAAATGGACACATCATTGTACAATAGCTACTCGAAGGAATTAAAAATGGCAAGAGAGTGGTGAGAAGGAGGTTCTTTTGTTACATGTGAACCTTTTGTATTTTTTTAAGATTCTGAATCAAAGATAGAGAAATACATTGTTTCAGTAGTGAATTATCACATTGCTATGGATATGGAAGGAAAACTAAGTCTTCCCCCAAATGCCCACATTTTGCTACTTCACCTTCCACTTTGGGAATTTTCCACTTTAAAATTACCACCTAACCATCATCAAGATCTTATTCCTTTCTGCAGTTCATTTGTCTTGACAGAAGTTGCCAAAATCTGGCACCCTAGGGCTAGACAAACTGCTCAGCAGTTAAGAATGCATACTGCTCTTGCAGAGGACCCAAGTTCAGTACCCATAACCCATGGCAGACAGCTCGAAACTGCTTATAGCTCCAGCTTTAGGAGATCTGATGCTCTCTTCTGGCCTCTGTGAGTACCTGCACTCATGCCCACATACCGCCACAGGGACAAACATATACATGTAAAAGAAATTTCTAAATAAATTTTTAAGCAAGAATTTTTTTTAGAACTAGAATTCTAAATATTTTACTTAAAAACACAAGTCTCCTCAACCAGAGTATAGGCTTATATAATTTGAAATTGCTGTACGTTCACTTTATAACTTCAAACCCTGTTGCCTAGGACACCAAGCAGATGCTCCACAGGCTGACTTCCTGAGACTATGGAGCAGAGTATCCACAGTGATTATTTCTGAATGAAGAGATTACAGACCCCTCTTCCTTCATCATGGTGTGGAGATTGTTTGGAAATGTATTAATTTTTATTTAAGAAAGCTTTTAAAATTTAAAAAATTATAATTTTTAAAAGCTTATCCATGGCTGTGAATACGTGGGACTCTGCTAGGAACCACAAAGGATGAAATATGGGTTAGTAGGAGTCAAGCCAAGGAGTCTCAAAAGTGGAAGACAAAATCCCTCCCCAATTCCTACAGTTTCTTCTGTCACCTGTTCTTTTTTCTTGTTGTTGTTATTTTGGTTTGGGTGGATTTTTCTTTTTTTTTACTTTGGTTTTTCTTTTCTTTTCTTTGTTTTTTCTTTTCCATACCTGGCATAAGTGCCAAGCCAGGGGGGCTCCCGAAGGCTCTTCTGCTGCACAGTTTCCCATCCATCCCCAAATGGTGTAACCCAGAAAGTCACCCTCATCTTCCTACTCAGCAAATGTTTTCTTTTTTGCATCTGGTTCCTACTTAGGTTTCAGCGAATTCTTTGCTGAGCCACTGGCTTATTATTTTCCTTGGGAACCGGACTCTATTTAAGCCACAAAAGGGATGAAATGTATCACCTGATACTTCTCTATTCAGCTCTTGAAGCCCTGTCCCAGATGGAGGCCCTGTGTGCCACAGTCTCTCATTATAGACAGCAGCATCTACACCCAGCCCTTTGAAGACGGCACATGTGAAAATGAACTCAGAGCTTTTGCCATTCTTTTCTCTCTAGTTTTCTCCTTGTTCTGTTGCTGGTTGTAAACCATTGTCTACAGCGAATGACTGCAGAGTCACACAGCTCATCTATATCTTGAAATACAGCCTGCCCTGGGAGCAACAAGGGAAGGTGGCCGCCGCGACTCCAAAGTTAGGAGACTTAGATTCTTACCATTGTTCTGCCACTCAATTATGATCCTGCTCAGATATGTGAATTACAGACCAGTGTCTTCACCCTTAAAGACCTTTGAGGTGTTCTACAATCCCTTTCCCAGGCAGCTTTGTCAATTAAGGACCAACAGTGACACCCAGTGGTTCATTTTGAGCCATGCCTGTCTTTAGTCCACTAGACAGAGCAAGGGAAATATGTGTCCCTTAGTCTACTCTCCTTCGTGGCTCCTAGCCCATCCATCTCAGTCATTGCTTCTCTTACTTTCTCTCCCACCAGACCCAGAAGAATGTTTCCACCTTCCTGGACTAGTTGCTTCCAGCCTCAATCTGGCAGATGCTACTCAAACACCACAAACAACTTGTGAATGAGAAGGCCTTAGTCTTGGGTGGCAGGAAGCTCTAGAGGAGGCATGGGCCACCACTGCTAAAGGAGTAAGTGGAGACTTGATTGTCTCCCAGGGATCTCCCTAGCTTATAAAACTGTCAGACACCAAATTGCTTCATGCCTTGGTTTCCCTGTGTATAAAATAAGGCAAAGTTGCCATTAGTGCTACCTTCAAACATAGTTTATTTATTCATTCCTTGAACATTTAGTGAGCACTGATCTGTGCCAGAAATGCGAACTTAGTTATAGTTTTCATGTTTTATTCTGTGTAACAGAGAGGAAAGTCAAGAAAACTCTCACTACCTGGCAAAAAGATATCTTAAGGTAGATGGCATGAGGGATGGAGAAATGGCTCCATGGGCAAGAATGCTTGCTATTCAGGCATGAGGATCTGAGCTGAAATCCCTAACACTTACATTAAAGCCTGAGTGTGCCTGCTCAAGCACTTCAAACCCCAGCACTGTGAGGATCAGAAACCAGAGGATTGCTGGTCATCTCTATAGCTCCAGGTTCAGTAAGCATTTTCACAGAATCGGGTGAGCAGTGATGGAACAGGATACTGAATATCCTCTTCTGGCTTCCATCTGTGTGCACGGGAACTCTCTCTCTCTCTCTCTCTCTCTCTCTCTCTCTCTCTCTCTCTCTCACACACACACACACACACACACACACACACACACACCCCAGATAGGTGATGCATGGCCTGAGAAGGAAGGCAGACAGAAGACGGAACACTGATTAAGAGTTTTCCAGAAGAGGACCTTCTGAAAGACAAGAGGGGAAGTGAGCGTATTAGCATGGCCTGTATCACCAGAGTCATCACCAAAACCCAGTACCATCTTGATCTAGTCCCACGCTCTCCAGTATTATGCCATTTCTTTGCTTTATACTGTAGCCAGACTTTTCAAAAATGAAAAATTCATGTCTGTCTTCACATTTTTACTTCCAGTTCAATGCAATCCACCCTGCTTTAGCTGTCACCCCCCCCCAAAGACTCACATGGAGAGAAAACAAGTGCCCCATGATACTGTCCCCACGTGCCCCATGATGCTGCCCCCACGTGCCCCATGATACTGTCCCCACGTGCCCCATGATGCTGCCCCCACGTGCCCCATGATGCTGTCCCCACGTGCCCCATGATACTGTCCCCACGTGCCCCATGATACTGTCCCCAAGTGCTCCATGATGCTGCCCCCAAGTGCCCCATGATGCTGTCCCCACATGTCCATGATGCTGCCCCCAAGTGCCCCATGATGCTGTTCCCACGTGCCCATGATACTGTCCCTACGTGCCCCATGATGCTGTTCCCACATGCCCATGATACTGTCCCCAAGTGCCTCGTGATGCTGTTCCCACGTGCCCCTACTCCTGTTCCACTCACTTCGAGTCCCTCTCAGTAGCTTGGCAAGAGTGAGGCACTGCCTCTTTTTTGAGATGACTCTTTCTCTGCCTTCCACAATATCTACTCTCCACTTGATGCTTCTGACCCACTGTCATCTTCTTCTTGGGGTGGCCTTTCTTGACAGTCTCCCCCCTGCTAGATGGTTAGACTAAGGGCCTTATGCAGGAAAACCTATTCTGACTTTTCTTCATATATACATACATACACACATATATATACTAAAACATTCTACACAAACACACACATCCACACACACATATCCTACACAAACACATAGCACATATACATATACACACACCCCACACACGTACACATACATACATACCATACAAAAGCCCCCCTATCATACAATACAGTTCTAATTCAAAATTATTTGTTGACTGGATAGCTAAATAAAACATAAAAAAGAAAATTATTTAGAGTAATAGAATAAATCTTGTAGATAGGATTTTTTTTAAAAAAATTCTTCTCGTGATCCAGCTCAAGTTCATCCAGGCAAGGCTTATAGGTTGTCACATGCTCAGTATTTCAAAGACTTCACCCTTCTATAGTAAGTGGCTCCTCTCCTGCTATGGTCTATGCTGCCTACTGAGGAACTTCCCATGAAATCCCACAGACAGTCTTGATAGTTCTGGTTCACAAATTTCTTTATGTGTGGCACTCATGTCTGTTTGTTTCAGAAAACACTGTTTCTGCCACATTGCATGTTCCACCCTAGTGGGTATTCATATCCTCATTCTTTTACCAACATACACCATTCCCCAGTTTCAAGAATAAAATACAGAAAACAATGGTCCTGGCTGTGAAAAAAGAATGGCTTCTTAGCCTGGCCCATTAGCTCCTGGAGTAAAGGAAGCTATGGCTATCACACTCAGTTCAGAGATGCAGGTAAATGTTCTTGCTAGGAAATGTGAAGCCAAGATTCCTTCCATGATTAAGTCCACAAGCACAAAGAGTTCCCAGAGTCAAGAGAGACCAAGAACTAGATGATTCTCATCTTTGTTTTGCAGCAAAAATCTTCAGGAAGGGGACCATTGGTCCTCTGGGATGGACCATGAGTCACATTAATCAGAAGTTTAAGGGATGCTTTATATAAACAGGCAATGCACAGCAATGACAGCTGGAATAGTTTTCTCTCCTTTATCATGACATTAGCCAATCTAAATAAAATCAACTTCTGTGTCTGGATTCTAGTTCTGGGTCTACTAAACTGTGTGAAACTTGGCCAATCACTTAAACTCTCTGAGCCTTAATTCCTTCTCTATCTTTCTTCTACTTTTCCTTCCTTATTGTTGTTTGCTCCTTGATTTACAGGATCTTGCTATCTAGTCCAAGCTGGCCTTGAACCTGTCACCTTTCTGTCTCAGTCTCCCAAGAGCTGGGATCACAGTCTGTGTCACTAAAGTTTTTTAAAGAGGACAGAATAATAACTAAAAGGATTAAACCAGATTATAATTGTTGAGTATAGAGCTCAATACGTAGATCAGTAAATGCTTTTGTATCCATCCCTTCATGCCTGAGCAGAAACAAATGTTTTGGAGACTAGAAACTTGTTCCAGAGAATTTTTTTTTCCAACTTGCTCAATCAAACACATGAACAAGTAATCCAGTGAGGTGGATAAAGAAGGACTCTCAGCCTTCCATCTTCATTCGTGGCTACCAGTATTTTTCACTTGTTCATGTTACATGTTTGTCTGCCTTGTATCCCAGCATCTCATAAGATGTTTCACAAGTAATATATATGTGCATAGTTTACTGGCTTAAATTAAGTTTGACCTATAACATAGTCATAAGGAACTACTACGCCCTTGAAAGGTAATTAGCTTGAATTTTGCAGATATAAAATGCATATTTGCCACAAAAAGTAAAGTATTTATATTAATTACACAATGAAAAATAATGTGTTACATACCAGTGAGCTAACTAAAATTTGATTTTACTTATTCTCTTCTATTTATTTAGTGCGATTGCTGTAAATTTTGAAATCTCACGGATAGTTTATATTTCTGTCTGTCTGGGCTGAAGGGGAGTGTGCACCACTAACTGGGTGAAAGGTCATCAAATACATCCTAGACTCCTGCTCTGCACTCCCCACTTCTAAGGTTGTAAGGCACTTTCTAATTACAGTATCCTAGAATTTTGTTGATGTTAGAATATAGGTCTTCAGGCCAAAGACCTTTGCATAGATTGGTGTTTAGTCTGTAGAATAAATATAAGAGGAAGAACGGCTTTCCCTTTGCAAATGAGAAAGAAAATGCCTGTAGATTGAGCTCTGGTGACATGACACTAAAAAAACAGCTAGACTGGAATCGCCATTTCTCTGTCGGCTCTTTCAAAAATTATTCACAGACAAAGTTGTTCCAGAGCCACTGTAGATGCTCCCACTCAGTTGCCATTAAGGTGCATTTATTTGTTCAGCAAAATCTTACATTGTTGGGAAAGCTGCAAAAAAAAAAAAAAAAAAAAAAAAAAATGTTTTCAGGAGACTCCTTGAAATCTGAAGAAGCCTCTTTGCACTTGTCAGGTTGGTAGATTATTGACCCAGTAGGAAAGTGTTGGAAGCTCCCAAAGGAGAGTGGATCAGGAGGTGGGCAGGCAGGGGCTGCTGGTGGTTAATTGTTCACTAGGGGACGATGTGCCTGGGAGGGCAGCAAGAGTGCAATATTGACTAGTTCTGATTTAAATGCAGGAATGTGGTGGGGAGGCAAGGAAGGTCATGGGAGCAGTCGGCACCTGAGACAGCTCCCATGGGCAAAATTCCTGTGAGAGCAAAGGGAGTGTGTTCAGAGGGGAGGAAAGGGCCTCTGGCCTCAGAATTCCTTTATTTCATTTACTCCTACGGGCCATTTCCAGAACCTGATTTTAAAAAAGAAAAGCCAGTGATGAGGTCATGTTTGGCTTTCCACCTTACTAAACTCTCCTAAATTTTATATCTGGGACTGTAGAGTGAGGAACAGGAGAAACAAAGATGAATTAATAAGATTCTTGTCCTGACCTCTGAGCCAAACTGCATAATGCAATGAACTAGTTTAAAGGCTCTTGGACCCAGGTTCAAGTCCTGGCTCCACCTTGCCATGTGGTCCTTGGCAATTAAATTACTCTCCGAGTCTCAGTTTACTAAACTGAAAAAGAAAAGTGATAAAGCTTGCCTCCCAGTGTTGCTACAGTGATGAGAAAGCTCCTGAATTTGTTTTCAGTCACTGTTGAGTTAAAAGGTCCAAAAGGCAATATCTAGCTGTTTAAAATGGCCCAAGGCCTCCCACAGCCCCTGAAGAAAGGCTTGAGCATCCATCCCTCTGTGATCTGACTCTAGCTCATCTATAAAGCATCCCTCCTTCCCTCTGCCTCCTCCTCACCACTGTCATGCCTCCCTGCCTGGAAGTTTCTGACCTGTGGTACAATTAGAACCAACATTCTGGATGTTGAAGTTTGGTGCCATATCCCTTAACATTTACTAAAGTCCCTCTGTCACCCAAGAGACTCACCCGTCAAAGGCCTTCCTTTGGTACAATCCTCCAAGCTGCTTTGGTCTTTTCCTGGCCTTAGAACTTAGATCCAGAGGGACTGAGTTTGCTAGCTACAGATATAACTTGACAAGGAGCATGCTGCATTTCTCTTAAAATACAAAAGTTAGCTGGCTGCCTGCCTGGTTTCTGTTATAAAGACTCAGATTAAATTTCTCTTGGACCAGTTTGTAAAACCCCTCAATGCTGGATGGAGAAGTGATTTGCATTTTCTCTTGGCAGGGAATTCTCCAGGAAAGAACAGTGTTGAAAAATAACCATTTAGTTAGGGCTCCAGCATGGTGTATCCATGCATACTGCATGTGTGAACATGCACACAGACGTGCCAGGTCTGATCAGCCTAATAAGCTGTTTCTCATTGGCTGACAAACTCTAGAAGCAGAAAATCAAGATGGGGATAATTTTGGAAAGATGAGGTTCTTACTGGTAACACAGCTCCATGATTGGGTTTTAAAGTTGCTGCTACACTGGCCGTTGAGGTAGATAGGAAATATTAATCAAATCAAATAAAAATACAGCTTTCATCATCATAAAAAAAGTCTTGACTATTTTGTGTGTATGCATGGGAGGGGGAATTGAGAGCATTACAATAACTGTTATTCATTTTATTGAAGATCTAATATGTGCCAAAAGTTTGTTTAATATTTATAATATAACTACGCAAATTAAGTTTTTAATTTAATTTTATTTTATAGATGGGGAAACTGGACTGAAAGGTGAAGAGCCCTACAAGACCATTAATAGAAGATAGGTTTCATTTACCTAAGAATGTTTGCCTGCAGCTGTTAATCTACATGCCATCGCCTGTGGAAGACATGTCTCATGCAGTGTTTTGATAGTAAATACATCCCTTTTTATGGTTGTTCAACTTCCAAGGAGAAGTGTTTTGTTTTTAAACTTTGGGTTCACTTGCTGTCAGTCTGGAAATTAGTTGACCTGGTAGCAGGTAAGACAGGTACCTTTAGGGGCAAACTCCTCTTCTAGCCCACCTTCAAAGTATGTTTTTCCTTTAGCAGCAGCTAACCCCTTTTATAAAAAAGAAGCAAAGCTATATGAGAGCAAGATAAACGTATCCAAAATCATTTTGTCCGCCATCTTTTTTTTTCTTGAACCATAACCTTAAACTGACTACACTCTCTCATGTACATCTTGAACATGTTCTAGAATGTGCCTACCTTCAAACAGCTTTCTCATATTAATATATTTAGGCTCCCTCTACTGCCCCAGACAAAATCCCCCTGCTTCCATTGTTCACAGAGGGTGTTGCTGGGGAAATAATCACCATATTCTCTTACCTGCTACAGGTAATGAATCTCTCTTCACTTCTTATTTCTTGGCAGTATTTTTTTTAAAAAACTTTATTTATTTATTTGCCTTGGTGTTTGCCTGGGGCAGTATTTGTTTTGACTTTGCACGATGAAGCTACTGACTCATCCCCTTCAGTTGGAGTGGCTGAAGCTTGGAGCTCTGCCCCATCATCTCTCCCATCAAAAGAGGAAAACTAAAATTAAGCCAATGCTGAGTCCACTATTCTGCATTGTCTACAACTAATTTCTATCTAAGCTTCACCAAAGCAAAAGCCATACTTCAAGTGGACCTAGAGTGTAAGAAGCTTGCCTAAGGGAACTCAAGAATAAGAACTGTAGTTGGCCATCATAAGAAAGTTGAGAAGAGAGAGCTGGGAAATGAGAACACAGATGAGGAGAGCTGCTTCCCACAGTGCACTGGCTCTTGAACCAGGTTTTTTTTCTGCCTCTCCATATGAAGTCAAACCTTTAGTTTCTCATGTACAAGGGCTTCAGTGAGGCCTATATTTTGGATTTTTACTGATGATTTGAGAAAAGGATCAGACCATTATACATCAGCCATTTCTATTCTCTTTCTCCCTGAAGAGTCTTTAGAAAGCACACACTCTCCCATCCTTCATCAGGGTTCCCACCAAGCCTGTCTCATCAAGTGTTCTGCCTCACCACACTAGAGCATGTTTAAGCAGGAAAAGCTGATGTGTTTCTGTCCTTCTGATGTTTCCAATACCCCTCATTAGTTTGGAAGTGAACAAGGAAAGCAGAGACTCCTCCTTATCGGTTCCCCCAAAACCTCAGGAAGTAGTCAAGTGTACCTAAGCATGATCTCAATCCACTTCTGAGATGGAGTCCCTGACTTCTATTTATGAATTGCTTTGAGATTGCTGATTGATCTGACTTGGATGGATCCACGGAGTCCTGGCAGTTCTGCCAGAGATCAGGAGTCATATGAACATCAATAGGAATGTGTCAGAGGAAAACAGTCTGGGGCTAAGCAGGTATCTCCAGGCTTCTCTATCTTTCAACAGGAAGAGAATTATACCTTAGGGAGAATACAACCTTGCAGATTATATCAGCACTGAAATTCTTACCATGGTCAGACTGTGTTTACTGCCAGATTCTTATCACCTTTATGAAGCCTTGGAAACTGGCCCTGGCTCTCCATTTAGCATTGAGTACCTGGCATCTTCAGCTATTTCAACAGTAATACTAATAGCAGGGCTCATCTTAAGATACAAGTTAAACATATTCAAAGCAGTTCTGGCTTCCATATGCACACATATGAACACACACTGGCACAGACACATGTAGCCACATACTCACAAGAACACCTAACACGCACATGTAAACTATCCTGGGGACGAAGGAGTTCAGGAGACTCCAAAGTGGGGACTATGGTTGGATAGTGAAGATTCTTGTGTTTTTGTTGTTGCTTGGTTGAGGTTTGGGGGGCAGGGTTAGAAAAGAAAGGATGTTCTTCTCTTTTTCTCTTTGATGTCATTATCCTTCCTTACTCCAGAAAATATATGTAACTTTTCCTGAATACCTTGCCAGTGTTTCTCCATAGGTTTCCGGTTGATCTATTCTTCATTGTGAACATTCCCTCCAGGCTCTGGCAGATAAGGCATTTTCAGGAAAATTACAGACACTGAGGATGTTCTTGAGCAGCCTGGAGTATGTAGGGCTGAGCAGTTGCCATGTTGTATCTTCAGGTGCCATCTCCATCAGTAGAATCAGTGGTTTTGAGGTTGGATGAGGCTGGAGCACAGTAAGTTGGAAGCAGCTGGAGATCCGTAAGGCAGACATGAAGCTATACCTTTGCTAAGCTCTGCTAGTTCAGCAGGTAAAGATGATTAAAGAGGCTAACCACAGATGATGGAGCCTAGACCATGACTCTGCAAATGAGGTCTCCATCCAAGTGCACCACTTAAAAATCCAGGAGTGGTACCCAAGGAGTTGATTGAACTTGCTGACTGTCCAGGCCAGCTTGCTTGTACACTAACAACATGTCAACTGGACTCCTTTGTGGATATGTGATCCATCGGAAGAAATCTAGATCTTGTGGGTCTCCTAGTCCGCTCCTTTTACGCAATTGCAAACTTCCAGGAATGGATGAACTTCTTTTGTAAATATAATAATAGGAGTCATATATAACTTAAGCCTACTTCTGATCTGTGAGGGGCAAAAAGCAAAACTCTCTCAGAAACAGACAAGAATAATAAATGACATTTTAATTTTTTTTTTTTTGTGGCACCCTCATCAGTCTTTCCTGTAACTGTGACATCTCACCACCTGGACTTCTGGGTGTGTATGTGTGGGCAGACTTAGTAAAAGTATAAAAAGCTTAGTTAACTCCTTCACATTTTTTTTATTTGCTTCAGCCTAAATAATGAGGAAAAACAAAGAAACAAAACACACGAGGTAGGTAAGGTTTCTAAGCCTGAGTGAACTGTGAATTGCTAGCAGGTGCCTCTCATTCTGTTCACGTTGCACTACTCTGGTAGGAGAAGGAGAATAAACAACACCAATATAACGAACAGAAACTTTGTTAAAGATTATCTGTGCAGAGATTATTTTCTCCTGCTCTCAGACTGCCTAGTGTCCAAACATTCCCAGGCACATATGGGGAAGGTCAAGAGGATAAGCTATAAGTAGGAAGGTAAGGGAAATGACTCTGGCAGACAGCTTCCCAGTGTGTGAAAATCATGCTCATATATCCTTTGTAATATCAATTTGGTTGCTACCTAGCAGTTAGTTTTTAAAAATATATTCTCATATTAATTAATTAGAATATACATTCATTAGAAGATGTGCATGCATGTATCTATATAATATGTATGTCATTGTTGTAACATTGTTTATAACAGTAAAAACTGGAAAATAACTTAAGTTGCCATCAGTCAAGGTCTAGATTAGGCAAAGAGTAAAACAGAGACAAAGATTAATTTCTGGAATGGGGATTTGCCAAAACACATCCAGAGCAGAAGCTAAGTACAGAGTAAAGTGCTATCCCTTGTGTCATGCGTGCAATGTTTACATATAATAGTGTTCATCAATAATAAGAGTATAATAATAGTCTTAGCAGAAAACTCATTATTCTGTTATATGTTCTGTACAGCTAAGTGATAGATAATTGTACTCCCAATAGTATAGTATATGCATATACATATTTTATGTAGGTATTTGTAAATTTTTTAACATTATGAAATGTCTAGAGGAGAAAACTAATATCAAAATATTTAGGTTTTGTTTTTAAAGATTTGTGTTTTAACTTTTAACTATGTGTATGTGGGGAAGATATGTACCCTCAGAGGCCAGAGGCACTGAATATCTCTGAACCTGGAGTTACAATGTAGCTGAGTTATCTCTCAGATCCCATTTTCTGTTTTTAATATAAGCTGAGAAACTCAGCAAACAATGGGGAGAAGCCTAGAAAGGAAACTCTTGAAAGAATACCTTTTGGTAATTCTGAACCACATGAATGTATAACTGTTCATAAGTTTAAATAAATGTGTATAACTTAAAAAAAATAATGTGGTGAATACTTGGAAAGAGAACTCCCAGGTCCTATAAAACATCTCTGAGAAGGTAACTTCAAAATTAGAACTGGAAGAATAAATAGACAAAGGGCAAGCAAGGGATATAAGGCTACCCAGGAATATTTATATGTATATGTATATATATTGCACCCAGAAAAGAGATCTTCATTCAAAGAGCAGAAAGATATGCAGCTAACTAAAATCCACAAAACATCAGGTAGGCAAAGAAAAGGAAGCAGTAGCTGAAGACTGTGAGAAAATAATTACATAGCCTACTTTTAAGATGACTGCCTCTGTTCTAAGAGCAGTGCAAAGCCATTGATGAGGTTGAGGCTGGAAAGTGATGGGATTAGTCTGGAGGAAGCAAGAGGAGAGGTTGACAGCTCAAATATCTGACAAATCACTTTGGAGAACTGCTTGGCAGTTTCTGTTAAAGTTACCCATACATCTACCCTATGACCCAGCAATTTCATTCTTGGGTTTTTATTTGAGTTAGTTAAATGAAAACGTGTTCACAAAAATATTTATACAAGATTGTGTAATGGCAATATTTGAAGAATCATAATCTATAGTTTAAAAACCAGCCAATTTCTCCACAAAAAATTGATAAGCAATAGTTGTGCATTTATATCCTTGGATACCATTTGCTGCTCAGATGTACAGCAAATGATTCTTGAATTCTAAAAATTACATCAACAGTAGGCACAGGTCTCTACATACAGCATGATTCTATTGTTATGAATCAAGTCATTATACAGAAAAAAAAGTCTATAGTCATAGAAGTCAGAGGGGAACATCAGATATAAAGAAAAGTTAAAGAATGTTCTAGGGTGACAGAAATTCTTTGTGTCTTGTATTTGGCAGTTATACAGAATGTGCAATTGTCAATATCATCAAAGTGAGTAACTGGGCTTGGAACTTTTACTGTCTGTCATTTAAAAAAAAAAAAGAATAGATATTAAGGAAGACAGAAAGTAATTTCAATGATTCAGGGAAATATGAAGGCAGCCCAACTGCCTATCATGGAGATAAAATAATGTATATAAGTTATCCATCTACATATAGTTGATTACAAGCCACACGGCTTTATGTAAACTGTGAGACTCAATGCAGAAGCACTGGCTTTGCTTGACCTAACCTATTTCAAACTTTGCTGGTGATGTTGACCTTCAAATTTTCCCCTGAAACAGTTCTGCTTGTCTGTTGTGAAATCTTGAGGTGATTCATCATGATCTCCTTGTTGATTTGTCATGGCTTGGCAGGAAATAGATGCAACTACTGCTGAGATGCATCAGACTACTTGACCTTGGGGCAAAGCAGAGTGGAGTAAAAGTTATTTTTTGCTGGAGGTGGAAGTCTACTGAAAATTGGACTTTCACACACACACACACACACACACACACAGGCATCAATTGTTGGGCTTCGGTCTTGAGTTTATTTATTTATTTATTTAAAATAATTAAAGCCTGAAAAGTTCAGTAAAAGGAAGTGGACTGTCAGTTTCCAAGGCAGGGACTATAATGATTAGTGACACAGGCCACCCAGAGTTCAGGGAGTTTGCTGGGAGCCGAGAATAGGTAGAAAATACATGTGGGCTGCCTGCAATCATGTGCCTCGGTGAGACAGGCCTGGAAAAATAGACTTAAGTGGAAATCAGTCAGAAGCTGTCTGAATGCTAGTCACCAACCATGTGGCTGAGTTTAACATTTTTCAGTGCATTTCTTCCCAATGTTAAAAATGTTATATTTGTTTTAATTTCATATATATTATTTCCCTCTAAATGACTTTAGATGAGCAGACAGAGCTAAAGTCTCCTTATTCCTATAGTAGACACTAAATAATGTGGCTGTCTACTTGGACACTTAATCCACGGCTGGCAGTCATCTTTCACAGGGCAGGGTCTTAGACTCACAGTCCTAAAAGATCCTCTGTCAGCTGCCATGGTGAGTGTTGTACTCTGATTCTCTGAGGTCCGCCACCTAATACCTTAGCTCCTATAGGTTGGTTTGTACTGTAGAGTCTCTCGATATGAGATGGGCTATCAAAAGTAAACATGACTTGTAACTCTTAGAGGAGCAATGGAATATGAAGGTGGCCTTTAATCAGGACATACATGTTGACTGAACTGCTCCTGCCATGTGGTTATTGCTGTGGTTCACCGGGCCCCAGACTTTCTTGTAATCTCTACTCACTTCTAAGCTTCATCTCCCCATTGGACAAAACTCTTCCCTTCTACTTCCACTGCTTTCCTTGCTGAGATCCAAGATGCTTCACAGTCATCAGACTTCTCAGGCCTTCCAAGCACTTCCTTCAAACAGTGTCTCAGATCCAAGACAAGACTTGGGTGGCAATGGCAAGACACCCAAGTGCAAGAAGCAAGGCCTGAGCTAAGGGAAGAGTAAGGGGAATGCTGAAGCTGCACATTTTCCAGCTGCTGTGTTTGCTCCATGGAGGTAGAGGCATTCAGATGCCAGGAGCAGAGGTAAACACAAATACCTAAGTACCTGGTGAGGACAGCACCAGGAGGGAGGCATGTCTAAAGGCGGGGTGAAAAAAGAAAAGAAAAACAAAACAAAGCAAACAAACAACAACAAATCCCAGCAAGACTTAGTGAGACTAGAAGACTGTGACTCCCCAGGTCACATGGCACAGAACTTTCTGATCTAAGCACTAGAATTAGAGCCAGGTCTCATTTGTGTCCAGGGTTGCCCCTTTCCACTCCAATAAATTTCCTAGGCAATGAAGAGTAAACCATATGCCATTTCTGCCGGTTAGATTTGGATTGCAGCATTGCATCCTTGATTTGGAATGAATCCACCTGAACCTAATGATGTAACCAGATCACTGGATTACAAATATTTGTATTTATTTTTAAAACACAAAGTAAAAAAAAAAATCTCTGAAGCCCATGAAAAGGGGATCTGGAGGGACATAAAAGCCTGTTTTGACTTAAGCAGAATAGATCCAACTCGAGTGTACATTCAAGACTGTTTGCTTATGCCACACTCTATTTTTTAAATTACTTTCACATGTCCCATTTCACTCATTTTCCCCACTTCTGGATAGGGAAACTGAGGCCTGGGACTTTCTTTTTAATGTATGGCAAATTACCACCACAGCCAACACTGTGCCTTCCTGCATGTTCCCAGGACAAGTCTGTGCCAACTAAGTGTGGCCTGGGTTATGCATTCTGATCATTTAGTTTAGTTCCTGGGACTTCAGGTAAATATTAGCCCAACATTTCATTTCTAACAGTCTTTCTCTGTGTCTTTGGATTTTTCACCATTAATTATTTTTATTCCGAATTTCACTTCACCCTCTGTTTCTCTCCTCATTTCTTCACTGACAAAAACAGTCTGTTTCTCACAGGGGTAATATCATGTGGCTGAATGGCCTGAAATGAGAACTCTCTCTTAAGGTCTTAGAAGCAAAGTATTTTCTTATATATATATATATTTTTATTATTTGAATTGTTTTGTCAGGTTAATGGAAAAGGACTCTGAGGCCCCTTATCTCAGGCAGGCTAGAGGGTGCTTGGCAGTTTTTGTTTTTCTTTCCAAGTTGGCTTCTTACAAATGCATGCCGAAGGTCACTCCCAGGTCCCCGAGATAGTGTCTGCTAATCAATCACATCCACCACCAAAGCAGCACAGCGGATAATCTCAGGACAGAGCTAGGGGAATTGACAGCCTAAACTGTCCTGAAATTGTGTGCTGAGAGCAAAGGTGGTCTGATGGATTGCTATTTTTCCAGAATTTCTCTGAGAGTCACAAATAGATTCTGCCCTAGTGGCTGTTCCACCTTTCTGGTTTTATACCCAAACAAATATGTACATATAGAAAAGGCTCAGAAATTTCCCAGATAATCTCATTGCAATTCTGAAAACAATATAGACGTGCTTAATAGCTCCAAGGAATGGGTCTACACGGGACCTCAGCAATGATTAATCCTTTCAAAATATAAACAAACAGAACCCGAGAAGGGACTCTTTGCTGCCTTTGTGTAAGCTTGATTAAGTCATGTCAATTCTCTAGGCTTCAGCTTTCTTAGCCATAAATTAATAAATTGCTTTATTTTTTCCACATGATGGTGATGGTGGTGAGCTCTGCTATGAATGTGTGCGTAGAGGCCAGAGCCCAACCTAGCTGACTTCTTCTATCTTACTTTTGGAGACCAGGTCTCCCAATGAGCCTGCAGTTCACCATTTCTGCTAAACTGTCTTACCAATAAATCCCAAGGATTTACAGCCTCTGCCTCTCCCTGCCAGGGTTACAGGCTTGCACTCCCCTCCCCCGGAAGGGCACTGCCTGGGTGTTGGGGATCTGAATCACGCTTCTAAAGTAAACACTTTACCCATCGAGCCATTTCTCTGGCCTTCATTTTTTCAATAGACTGGGCTACAACTGAGACCCTATCAAAAACAAACAAACAAACAAACAAAAAACCAACTACATTGTAACTGATCTTATAATAGATATAATGTCTGACCTCAGAGGCTTTCAAA
Organism: Sigmodon hispidus; assembly: GCA_004025045.1. Lineage (NCBI taxonomy): Eukaryota > Metazoa > Chordata > Mammalia > Rodentia > Cricetidae > Sigmodon > Sigmodon hispidus. Next base: position 119,454 of record PVIH01002598.1, read on the forward strand.
GTGAAACAGAAGGAAAGGTATATTTTACAAGGGAAAATAATATCATCTAATTTTTTACTTTTATTTATTTGTGTGTGTGTGTGTGTGTGTGTGTGTGTGTGTGTGAGAGAGAGAGAGAGAGAGAGAGAGAGAGAGAGGGAGAGAGAGAGAGAGAGAGAGAGAGAGAGAGAGAGAGAGAGAGAGAGAGTATGTGGCGCATGTCAGGGAGCACGTGGAGGACAGAGGATAACTTTTGGGTGTCAATTTTCTCCCTCTACCAGGGTTCAAAACCACATTGTCCCAGTTATTAGCAAGCAAGAGTGCAAACATTCTGTAAAACATAGAGCACTCTGGGACTAGGAGTTTATTTTTAGGAATCTTACCAGCCTTAAAAGCTGATATACCTGACCTTTTGCTGTGTTTTGTTTTAATTTGATTTGCTCTTTGTACCAATGCTCCTCTTTGATTATTTGTTTTCAAATCACTTTTGTTATTCCCAGCCATTAGCAGTTACTGCATCATACACTGCTTAGTTGCCATGGCAACCATAAAAGTTAGCTAATATAATAACCAGAAACTATATCCAATACAGGAACAGTAAGGCTTAGAGAGTTTAATCTTCACACAGCTAGGCAGTTGTAGAACCAGTATTTGAACCCCCAACTGTCAATGCCTAAGTCCATGCTTCTACCACATTAGGTATTGTTTCAGGTATATGAAGCCACTAATGATTAGAAACACAAATTGCAAGACCAGGTATGAGTCTTTTTTAATTTTTAAAATTTTTTAGTTTTTGAAATAACTCCAGATCTTAAGAAACCCTGCATTAGATGGTGGGTTCCCTAACTATAAAATGTGAGCATATTAAACGTAGATAGAAACTTAGAGCTTAATCCTCAGTGGGTAAAGGCTGAGGTCATTTGGGATAATAAATTGTTATAAATATTTTGGAAAACTTTCATATCACTTTCAGCTCTATCACTGATATAATTGTCTCACAGTAATTTTCTCCTATTAAAACACTGTAGCCACGTGGAACAATCCACTGCCACAAACAGCTGCTGCTTGGACACATTTAGGGAGCATTTAGACAAGCCAGAGTGTCAGCTGATGAGTGCTTCTTGTCCATGAGACATACAGATGTCTAGGAGGCAAACACACACTAACAGTATAATGTAACATGACACAAACAATTACGGATGCTAGGAGGCAATGTGAGGAAGAGGGTGTCCTAAGCTATTCTGGGTCAGACCATGAACAATTTCCTAAGACAGAAACTTGAAGAATGAATTGAGTAGATGTGACAGGATGATGTCTTCTGAATGAAGCGATCAGTATTACAGCAGGAGAGCAGAGTTAAAGTGGTGTGTGTGTGTGTGTGTGTGTGTGTGTGTGTGTGTGTGTGTGTGTGTTACATGGAGGCAGTGTAGACTGGGAACACAAGAAGAGGGAATGGGAAAGTAAAGAGATGGAAGAATAGCCAGACTTCAGACTTGGGACATCACACCAAGGGGCTGGACTTTAGGAAAAATGTTGCCTCTTGTGATAAACTAATAGATTCTTTTGTAGGCATAGCAAGCACAAGGAGGTCTGATATCCGCCTGTCCTAGCTAGCCTTATATCAGGTTGAGGACAGACTGGAGGTAAATGAAGGACATCATCTTTGAGATTCAAAAAAAATCCCTGGTAGAGCAGTTTCAAATGGCAGTTGTTGCACAGATCTAAAGTTCATCTTGAAGATGTCGGTGAGATGGCTTCAGTAGAAAATAATCACTTTCTGCTAATAGACAGCTGAACGGGAAGAGGCCGTCTCAGATTGCTCTATTACTGCATCTCCTTCTAAGAGCTTCATATTTTTCATCCACTCTTAAGATGCAGCCCGTTTAACTCTTTAGCAGGCAGTCTGCTCCTGAGCAGCGTCAATCAAGAGAAAAGATGACGGGAAATGCATAGGGAAATGTTTACTGCCACTTCGCCTCAGTATTTCGGGTCTTAGGGGTACTTAGATGTGCTTTCAGGGAGTGTGTTTACTTCCAAGAAAAGGCATAAACAAACAAACAGAATTTCATATTTCTGGGATACTGGATTTAAATCCACATTCTTCCCTGAAGTTGTGCTACCTCTCTTGACCAGTAGGGGTCAGAAGACTCCTATTTAAAAAACACTTCCACCGCCCCCACCGCCCCCACCAAAAACCCCCAAACCAGAAGTGCTTCGAAATCACTGATCTAAAGATAATAATTTTCCTAGTGTTCAAGTTTCTCAGTTAAAAAAATTAACAAGAGGAAATATTGCAACTGTATGTAACCTACCTCTCCAGAAACATATTTAACAAACAAAATTGTTATAATTCCTCAGATTACCCACAGATACAACGGGACCTTCTAGTCCATGGCAAAATAGATTTTGTTGAATATCCATGGTAAATTTACACCTTACAGGAAATTCCATTGCGTTTACACTATTTATTTAATAGAAATAATCTCTGCGATTATTTGCATTTATTTCTGAAGGAGGATGTTTTCCCTTCCTTGGAATAGGCTCAGGAAATGAGTGGAATGTTCAGGAAGTTAGCTAAACGCTGATGTAAATCCAAAAGGAAGATCTGCTACTGGGGGGCAGGGGGGCTTATAAAAACAATGATACCTAGGAAGTGGGTTTCTCACTCATTTATGGAAAATGTTATCCAGGGTTCCTGATTTAAAAGGAAGAGAGCTAGGAAAAAGGTGTGGGCCCATGATATCTTTCTCAGAGGATCTGTCAGATACCCAGATTTTGCTGGCAAAGAAACTGTTAAGCAAGAAAATCTAAATAGGAGATGACTGGGATTAAGGCACTATTAAATTAAGGCTTATTTTTTTTAAACTTTATTTATTTATTTGTTTGTTTATTTGCCTTGGTGTTTGCCTGGAACTGGAACTACAGACAGTTGTTAGCTGCCATGTGGGTGCTGGGAATCAAACCTGGGTCCTCTGGAAGATCAGACGGTGCTCTTAACCGCTGAGCCATCTCTTCAGCCCCAAATTAAGGCTTATTTTAATAAGAAATTGTGTCAACTATTCCAGGAAATAAGTTTGGCAGAAAACTCCTGAGTGGCTGGTGGGTCCCTGAGCACTCTATATGAATGACTAAACATTACGTTCTACCATAAGGAATCTGTACTTTCCACTGACAGACACTGACATATACCTTCAGCTGCTCAGGAGTGTCTCACAATACAAACAAACCCACACCCTAGAGCCTCCCAGTCACTGCTGTAACCCCAGTAACTCTGGACGTTATTAATCCGTAGCTGTTCATTTTGAGTACGCCGTATCAGATGAACAGAACTAACCACTCCTAACTCCTGAGATGCGGGAGTATGTTTTAGAAATAAAGTTCTAGTTCATTGAACACGGTTGCAAAGGACACGATGGCTGGTGCTTTGTGTGAACATTGCTGACCCAGACCCCTTGCATCCTCAGCACTTTCCTTTCGGCCTTCAGTTTCTCATCCATGCTCGCCCTTGCCTGTTCTCCAGCCCACAACCCTACACAGCAGGAAGGGCAAAGCCCAGAAGGTCACCAAGATGGAAATGAATCTTTCTTGATTTCCAACTGACTCTCCTGTTCTAACCCAGGAGAGAATGCGACCTCCAAGGCTTTCCACAACTTTTCTCAGCTCCAGTTTCCTCCTGCTCCAAGAATCTCAGGTTCCAGTTATGCCTAAATGACTTGGTGCCTTGTCTATCTCTAGGTAACACAGGGCCAAGTTTATTCACCCATCTATTCTTTTCACTTAGGTAAAGGAGGACGGATGGGTATGTACTCCCTTTAACGTGTATAGAACAATCCATCTTGGGTTCTAGAATTATGCCATGACAGTATGGGCAGAAACAACTTCCAAAGACTCACTTATAGAAATGTCCTACTGGGTACAAATGTTATAAATCAATATGTGATTAGAAAAGATGTCCAACTGGAGGAAGTTAGCTAGATCTAATGATTGAATGTCTCTGATGGCATGGGGGGGCGGTAACAGAACTAGGCCTTTAAGAGCCATGGTCTCTGTCATACCTCCTCCTTTCTTTCCCTTCTCTCTTCAAATTTGTGTGAGAAAAACTTAAATGGTGAGTGAGGTACCAGCAGCTGGGAGAAAGTTAAATTATGCTGGGTATTTGGAAGCTATTCGTTCCAAGCTAAAACCAACAAAGCCTTGAGGCTTACTTCCGTCAGGAAGAAAGGTTGTCAGGTATGGCAAACTAGTTGCACCAATTTGAGGGACGGGTCAAGGGAGTTGTGTGTTCCTCAAAGCGCCTTTCCAGGCCAGTGGCCGGTCCACAGTGCATCCTCATTCTGTTGTTGAACCACTATTTACAAGGCAGTGGTTTTTCCAGGTTTAAATCTTGTTAATTGGATGTAAGTTCCTTTTCTGGTTTTTAATCTGCATTTGGGACTTAAAACAGGACTTTGTCTTTATGGATTTTGTTTTGTTTTTTAATCACCTCCTCCCTCCTTTCTTGACCTACTCCACTGATGAATATTCAGGAGACACTCTGCAAATATTTGCTAGGGCAGAGAAGAAACAGTGAGGAAAGGAAACCTAGAATAAGTCACACTGTATGGTAGGTCTTTATTCTGTAACCCATTGTTTTGAGGCTAGAGAATGTTCTGGAAGGCCAATGTCCTAGGGCCCTCCCAGAAACCCTTGCTGTGCGGTGGTTTTTGTTACCTTTGGCTTTCTTCTGTTAGCCTCAAGTCACTGAAGTTTCTTGGTCAAGTCCCTGCCTTGCCCACCTGCTCCTTTCTGTCCATCTCTTATTCTGCTCCCGTCTCCCCTCTTCCTTCTTTACAGTATACTCAAAGACTGTGCTCTCTGCCAGAGGCAACACTAGGATGCAGGAGTGTGTAGAGAAACCATGGTGGATGCTCTGAGTCTGCAAGGCTTAATCTAGTGAGCAAATGGATGCATATGCACCCCAGAATTCAAAACCAAGACCAAGACTGACCACAGTGAGAAGGAAAAGAGAATGGAAAGTAACAAGCTAGAAGACCAAGGGCATCTTCCCAGGAGAGGTAAAGCAAGAGTTAATTCAGTCACAAAGTCAGAATACATAAAAGCAAGTTGAAAAGACAGAATGGGGCACTCCAGACAAGGGGAAAACACACCCATCCCCACCTACATGCACACAGGCATGAAAAAACTAGGTCTTTTTTTTTTTTTTTTTTTTCTGTGATCTATCACTTCATCACCTGGTTTATACCCTGGCCACTTACCCCCCAGCAAATGGAATGATGCAATCCTCAGGCCTTTCAGGAAATTTGGCTAGCCAATCATTTAATCTCTCATTAGAAAGGTAGCCTAGCCACAAGATTAAGCACATTCTTGGGTGAAAACAGGATTGGATGTGAGGAAGTCAAAAACCTCACACAGTACTCAACTGTTTGTCGGCTTGCCTTAAGCTGGTTGTTTGGAGAAACTGCAGCCTCTGAACAGACAGGCACAGAAATGGCTCCAGAAAGCTAACCTTTGGAAGAGGAAACTTAATCTGTCAGGATTAGTAAACACCAGAGGCAAACACAGCCTTTTCTGCTGTTCCTCCTCCCTTTCCATCTAGTAGAAATCCCTATGGGAAAAAGAGACTCAGGGCGTGACACCTGGCTCAGAGAGCCTGCCTGTTGCCAGCAGTGGCAGCTTCCAGGAGTGAACACCCTCCTTCCCAAGGCTCTTTTCTGATCCCACCCTCTTTTCCATCTCTCATAGCTCGTAACACTTCCTTTCCTCCCAGAAGCCCTGGCCGGTCTCTCTGTATCATCTATGTGAAGTTCAACAATACTGCTCTCTTTTGAGTCTTATGCTCACTTAGTATGTGGATGCCATGCTTAGGTAATGTGTCAGAATTTGTGATCTTTTCCTATTCTATTGCCTTTTTTTTTTTTTTCCTTTTTTTTTCCAAATTTAAAATTTCCTACTCAGTGGTGACAGAAAGCCTGGTGGGAGGCTGATGGAAATCAAGTAACTCATGAGCAATGGAATAAAATTCGTTCCATTTTATCTTTTCTCATCGTGGGAATGTCAGTTGGATTCTTTTGCTGGGAAGGGCTACTGATCAATTGAGCCATGGATTTTATAACCCTAGAATGGAATAGAAGGAAGAGGGCGGGGCTTCCTAAGACCCTTGCATGATGGCGGTCCATTTGGAAGCCAACTGGACTAAACTTCTGCAAGGCCAACGCATTTGTCGAACATTGGGTCTATCTTCCCAGTCCCACCAGCTCAGCTGCTAGAGAAGGGAGGATAACTTAGAAGACTGAGTCCTCCTCCCAGCAGTTTATTTCTGGGCACAAAACCTCCAAAAACAGGAGGCCAAGCCTGACCTCTTTGGTCAAGAGTCAGCTCAACTTTCAAATTATGATTGCATGTGAAGGCTAAAATGGGAAAGGGAAAATTCAGTTCTCAGCACAGAAATGCTGAAAAGCTTGAGTCTGCATTCCAGTTAGGGTCTTGCGCCTGCACAGAGATCTCCCACTGGGGGTAGGTGGGTGGGAGACCAGTCAAGTTTGTTTCAAACCGGCTGAGTGTCAAGGGATCATGGAGTTTACTCTAGAGGTGTTCGGTTTATGGATAAAACTATTGATCATAGTGACTATGTTTCCTAAGCCCCCAAAACCAGAAGCTCATGGGCAGGACTCATTGAGAGAGATGCCTGCCAGTTTTCACTTAGTCTCAAGGAACCTTGAGCTCTGGTTAAATGGATGGAGTTCAAGGGTGAAGTTTGTTTCAGTTCCCCAAAGGTCTCTATAACAAGTGATCTCCACTGGCAAGTCAAAATCACAGAAACTCATTCTCGTACAGCTCTGAAAACTAGAAACCTGAAATCAATAATGATTCCTCTGGAAGCTCCTAGAAGAATCCTTCATGACTTTCTTTCTTGTTCAGGAAGCTTCTAGCAAACTTCAATGTTTCTTTCTTGGCCTATAACTGTAGAACTTCAAACTCTAAAAAACACATGACATTTTCCTCTGTGTCTGTGTACCTCTACTTGACAGGTAACAGTTATAGGGTTAAGGTAGAACTCAATATAATACGCATTCATTTTAATTTAATTATCTCTATCAAGGCCTCCTTTCAAAATAAAGTGATATTCATAGATAACCAGGATTAGGACTTCAACACATATTTTGAGGGGATATAATACAACCCACAGAAATGTAAAATGAGAGAAAAATCTAATGTAGAAGCAAAACAAAATTCCAAGATTGACATGATACCATCTGGCTTTCCATGTATCCCACTGGGTTACTCTTGCCGTTTGAAAGTCTTGGCTTCTCTCTGCAAGCAATGCTTGCCCTACTTACTTCAGAAACACCCTGAGAATAAAACAGAAATTGCACACAATATTTTCTATTAGAGAGTGTTTCTACAAGTGCAAAGGATTATTATGAATTCACTTCAGATCACATTGACTTTCCCTTAACCTTATAACTACTTAATGAGTAGGTAATGGAATGAGAAACATAGCCGACTTACAAGGAATTTAAATTACATGCCTTTCTTCATTTGGGTTTGAGATAAAATTATAATAGAAATCTGCAGATAAGGAGAGTAGTATTGCAAATCCTTGTACAGAGCTTTTTATTCACCCCCTAAGCAGGGTGGTATTTGACTGCAGTTAAAAAGTGGCAAGCATTTAAACAAATCAAGAGGGACATCTCAACTATGACATCAGCAGATCTCTGCATTGGTGGTTGCTCTCCTGTTCTGTGTGGTCCACATTACTGAAAATGATAATAATGTCCTGATGGTTTTTGTTTTATTTTGCAATGCTGGGTATCAAACCCAGAATCTCACACATGCTGGGCAAGCACTCCACTACTGAACTACATCTCACCTCCAATGCTAACATTGTACAGTGACATCTCTGGGTATAGAGGCAGAGACCACCCAACTTAGAAAATTGGCCCAAGATGACTTTTCCTCCCCCAGAGAATGAGATATACACAAAACAGAATCATTGTGTAAGAGGTTTGGAGCTCCAGCAAGAAGAAATCAGTTCTGAGGACCACTAGACTAAACTTCAAAGGAAAAGATGGTCACCCTTGGAAATACCAAGAAGGGAATGCTATCACTGGAGTGCCTGAGAATGTTAGCTACATCCACAGTATCATGGAATCCACTTCCTTGCATTGACCTTGAATTGTGGGGGTTTGATGACCCAGGAGAAATTCCACAGAGAAAAAAATAGCAATAGGCAAAAGAGTTTCTCAATCTACCGGAAGAAACTGATCCATCCTTCTCTCAGTGCTTGATATGTATGCTTCCCAGGGACTATCATATACCTTAAAAGAAAAGACAAGTTAATTAACAAAACTTTATTTTCCTTTAATACAAAAATTAAATAGCAAGGTTTTTTTTAATACAGTGATAAATTAGAAATTTACAGTACAGACATCAATGCGGACACACTTTTGTACATCCTTAAAAGGAGGGCTTATTTTCCTTGAAATTCAGCAATTTATTAAGGGCATGTATAACAGGGTTTGCCAGGTACCTCTAGATCAAGTATCTGAATGGCCTCAGCTTGCCTCCAGGTTTCTGGAGCTGTTGAGGTGCATGAAGATACAAGAAAAAGCCAGAGAACAACTAGCCAGACTGCTGCACAGAATAGCTGGAACTGTGTCTTATCTTTATGCAGACTGGGATTGTGACTTAGTTTATCTTTCTTATAAAGAGCTCAAGGGGCCTTCATCCTTGGGCCTTCTAAAGCCTTACACCATCTCTGTGAGGTAGAAGAAATTCAGAACCACCCAAACGCTCACTAGGAAAGCTCTAGAAAGCAACTTACCTCTCCCTGTGCCCACAGTCAAGTCAGGGCCCCAGCCTGTTAAGCATCTAGGATTTTGAAATGTGCACAACTCAGGAGGGGAGACAGAACTGTTGAGATGCAGAGCTGCCCTTACCCCCTTTCAGAAGCCTTGTGGGATGGCAGTGGTCAACTGAACATTCTGTGAGATCAGGAAGGCACAAAGGCTCTGAGGATGTGGCCCAAATGGGATTCCAAACACTACCAACTGCCTGGGTGAATAGTAGGAATTGACTGCTGCAAACAGAGGGGAAATAAGGCAAATGTGAAACAAAAATAAGTTACCACCAGGGCAAATGTGCTTATCAGGTGAAGAGGCATGCTGGGGTGGGGGTGGGGGAGGGGAATGGCAAAAGACAGTAACAGAGAGCTCTATCCAGGTACAAGTGGAACAAAGTGTATGACTTAGGACTTCAGTATGTGATTCTTTGTAGGAGCAAAATGATCTCTCAGGAGTTTCAAGATCTTTGACCTAGGCATGAAGGAAAAATGATAACCCAGTCTTTTGTCAGACACATTATAAACCCAGACAGGGATTCTGAAGTCAAATACAATAAGTACGAAGGGCATTGCTCATGTCTGGGGACTCGTCATGATTAGCAAGAATAGCACTTCTCTCCGATGCCCTCTGTCACAGGGTGCTATTTACACTTTAAGCAGTTCCTGCCAAAGTCTGTGCCTTCTTGGTGTTCCTTTCTAGCTGTCTCCATTGTCCCCTTGGTAGACATGTCACACTGTGAAAGCTGCTTCCATTGTGCCTGTTCTTTCTGGACTGAGGATGCCAAGTCCATCTTGATGTCCCATGACCCAACTTTGCACTCAATACCAAAGACACTTAATTCTGTGAGCAAAGGGTTGAAGATGTTAGATAGGGCCAGACAGTTCGAGATCTGATACGGATACATCTCTGGTTCTGGGTTGAGTATAAGAGATGGAAAGAAGAAAGTAAGAAAACATCTTAGGAAATAGTGTGTCACCTTTCCCTGGTTTCAGGCCTCTGGGCACTGTGCCAGCTCTGAAGCCATCTCAGCAACCAGGAAATGGGTCACCATATAGGAAGAAAGATACGATCAGCAGAGTAATTCAACCAGGCCACTTCTACCCTACACAGAGATCCTCTGCCCTAAAGTTTGGCTTTATGAAACAAGACATAGGAGTGTACCAAAGAAGAGGCTGGGCAGAGGTGCCCTTAGCTGTGCTTAATAGAACATCCGGAAGCTTGAGGACTTTTCTTGAAAATTATAGTCACACATACTCATTCTAGATCTCAGAGAAAGAAAAACAAACCTAACTGTCCCCTCAGCATGCCGCTGTCCTCAAAAATACATGCATAAGTCCCACAGAACACTCCAAGCCCTGGTCCTCCTGTCCCCAAGGCCACAACAGATGCTGGAGCTCAGTCCTTGGGACTTCCTCTGATTGTCCTAGAGAATTTATATGGAGATTGTCATGAAACGAAGTTGATGCTTTCTGTCATTAATTTAGAAGAAATCCTGGAAAAGGCAAAGAGACCCAGGAAAAGATGTGTGAGAAGGAGATAGTGGGAAAGATGTGAAGAAGTGATAAAAGTCACTTGAAGGGTATTGGTAGAGGACCCCTCAGTCACCAGGCTCTTTTCCTGAAAACTGGAAACATTCTTCATCATCTGGAATATGAAAGCGATGGCCTGACAACTCCATGACATTGCTAAGACTACTAAACCAGTATGAACTGGCAGCCCCTTTTGCTCAAACATAACTGCCCCTGAAAGGCAATGACTGGTAGGACAGAAAAATTGTCAGTTCACTAGCTCCAGAATTCAGAATGCAGGTGGCTAGGTTTACCCAGGGCTTGTTGTCATGGTTGTTGTTGACACATGCCCAGTATGTACTTCTTGCCCAGCCATTTGGAGGGTGCTGTCTTGGTCCCAGAATCACTGGAGCATTACAAAGGGAATTACATTACAAAGCCTACACAGCAAAAACAGTCAGCTACTGCCTGGTCCTTCATCCCTTTTCTAGGCCAGAGTCACTGCACAACTCCCAAGACACCAGAGCAGAGCGTGAGTAAGGGCAGAATCTGCCCTTGGGTGCACACTCCAGGGCCCTGGACAGCTATGGGAACTGTCTACAAGCGGCCCAGGGCGTGTCCACTTCACATTTCATAGGCAGCTCATTCAGGAGTTAAACTGGCCCTTCCAGGGATCGGTTCGCATGCTCCCAGAGCCTCACACCCTAGTCCAACCTAGGTGCTTAGACTGTGTAAATCACCAGGGGCCACCCAGGTTCAGGGAGGTCTCTATTTCACAAGCCCCAAGGCTCCCCTCACTGAACACACACTGGGTCTTATTTGCATCTTGACCTCAGGGAGCTACATAACTTGCAAAAACAAAGGCTGTGGGAAGAAAATGTCAAGTCCTAGACATAAGGCTCAAACCAAACCAACCAAACAAAACCCCCCAATTTTAAAAAAAAAAAATTATATTTTCAGAATTTGATTACTTATGTGGAATATGGATCCTGTGAAATGTTTTCTCCATGAAATCGGGTTGGCAAAACACGAAGAGCTTTCTTCCTCAAAGGTCAAAGCATAAATCAATAAATAACTGCAGTTGCTGGAACAGACAGGTATGAAACACGAGGAGAGCAACCTGTGGCATGTACGACAGTTTGTCCCAGAGATCTGCTGATTAAAAGGCCCAAGGCAGGTTAAGAGAAAGGCCAGTTACAATTTTAAAAGAACTGCAACTTTTGATAGGTTGCTAGCGGGTACCCCCTTGTGAGGGACTTGAAGCATAAATTTTAAAGGCTTTGGATACCCCAGCAAAGGTAATTAAGATCTGTGCTGTTAGACCTTGCAGCTCATTTCATACAGTCTATACTATATCCCCTGCTAACCAATCCAGCTTCTGGTTGGCATTCTGGAGATTCATTAGGAACCATATAAATACTCCAGGCCACACTGCCGCTAATGAAATCTTATAAGGAGCCTTTGCCAATTACTATGGAACAATTATGCACCCAAGTATTTGGATCGGCTGTCCTTAGATGCCTTTGCAAAGTTGAATAAGTCTCCATTGTGGTAAGTAGACCAAACTCTGATAACATTCTTACGCTACAGGGGCGAAAGGCACTATCACCCTGGGAATGCAAGTTGACCACAGTTATAAAGTCAATTGAATATACTATGTCATGGTCCAAGAATGTGCTTTTAATTGTAATTGACACACACAAATTACACAGTTAATCTGTGTGAATGCAAAGTTGCCAAGAAATTTAACATTTCAGTTCTTCCAGACTGGCGTCTGCCTAGATGCAATCACACAAACTCAAGTATTTTAAGTCCCAATTGCTTAACATTACTTAATGCAATAGGTCTCTGGGGTCGGTAAGGGAAGTCAACTTAGTAAATCTCATTTTCCTCTGAATTAAGTGATTGTCAGAAAGTGAACACCTTTCCTTTCCCCTCATTAGGCATGCTGCAGTGCAAAAAATTCCTATAAAAATAATTTTTCTTGAGTCATTAGTGTAAAGTGAAGAAAACAGGGGCTGCCTAGAATAGGGAGGTTGAAATTTAAAAGAGAGAAAAATTCATTGGCTACCTTACGTGTGTTAGTACAGTACTTTTGTTTGTTCAAACAATTCTGTTTTACGACAAAGGCACTGAAGGATTTTGACACCACCTCTTGGGAGTATGCTCAGAGTTCTAAACAGCAGACAGTGTAGGCCAGAAGATGTTTATGTTACACCAGCCAAACTATCAAACTCTGCAACACGTCTCCCAACCCAGTGTTTCCAGTGTTTATAGATCACTTTGCTATCTGAAAGACCTAGTTTCTATTTAAAATTTAAAAGTTAAAAAAAAAAATTAATCTTTCTCCCTGCAAGTAATCAACTCACAGCTAAAATCCCACCCAGTAGGGGAAAAGAGCATCACCCTGGATTTCGGGAATCTAAGCAGGATCTCCACGATCCAAGCTGTGACCTGCTAAAGTGATCAACATTTTGATTTTTCACAGCTTTGAAAGTCTCTAACTGGCTTTTCCATTTTGGATCATTCCAAAGTCTGCAGCAACATCATTGCTTTTATGATGCTGGGTGGGGTGAGGGGTGGTGGGCTGACCATGTGGGTGCTAAAGTGTTTCTAGTTTGTTTAAACTGAGATTCACTGCATAATTTCCCTCGAAATGAGGAAAGTGTAGAAGCTGGCTAGTCTTAGACCACAGTTTCATTGCCTTTCCCTGGCTTCACGCAGCCATTTCCCCTGTTCTCTCTCTTTACCTTCCCAGAATTCACCAATCGGTTAGAACATTTTTGCCACGTGTGAAGAGTTTTGGCAGACCAAATCCACATGCCTGAAGTGATGCCCACGAGCAAAGACATAAAAATTTTCAACATTTCAACTGCCATATTAGAGTCATCTGCAGAATACCGAAAGAGTGCCCAGTTAGAGATTTCATAGAAATAACAGGCAATCACACAGGTTGCAGGAACCGTGTACAGTACTGAGAAAACCCCAATCTTGACCATTAACCTCTCCAGTTTGTCTGTCTTTGTCCCATCTTTTTGAAGATTTGACCGAATTTTGAATAAGGCCACCAATCCCGCTGCAATGAACAGAGTTCCAATCACCAAATACGTAAAGAGAGGAGCCACCACAAAGCCAGTGAGGGCATCTAAGTTTTGGTTCCCAACATAGCATAGGCCAGTCAGTTCATCAGCATCCACTAGTCTCATAATCAAAATGACAATGGTTTTCACGGCAGGGATAGCCCAGGCTGCAATGTGAAAATAAGAACTGTGCATTTCAATGGCTTCATGACCCCACTTGAGTCCTGCTGCCAAAAACCAAGTGAGTGTTAGAATAACCCACCAAATGGAGCTGGCCATTCCAAAAAAGTACATCAGCAAGAAAATTATTGCACATCCTGTGTTCTTAAGGCCTTCTTGGATGAGAACAGGTTCTGCCGCCTCTTCAAAATCACAGGATATCCTTTCCCGGCCTACAGTCAGCCGAACAATATAAGCAATGCTATAAATATTATAGCACATACTGAGAAATATGATGGGGCGCTCAGGGTAAGAAAACCTGGATGAATCGATCAGGAAGGTCAACACAGTGAAGGTGGTGGAGATAAAACAAAGACTGGCCCACACCGCCATCCAAATATCCGTGAACTCCTTAGCTGAGCGGCTGTACAAGCCAGCGTCGTAGCCACACTTGAGAACACAGTTCAGGCTCCTTTTTACCCAGATATACTGATCAGAATTGGTTCCCACAGAGTGGCACTCTTCTCCCGGCTGCATGGGGGTTTTGTGAGGCAAGGGCACCTCTTCATCTCCTGGTCCTTCCATGCACATATGGTTGTGGTCATTCTGGGGTGGGAACTTGCTACAGTTTAGGCTATCCGGCCAGGCAAAACCAAATTCTTTCAGGACTGGTTCACATCGTCTCTTTACTGACAGACACATGCCACCGCATGGGCCGATGGGGATGTTGATCTTCTCCGTGCACATTGGCACATAAACTGAACAGAGAAAGAACTGGAAAAGTAATGACATGAACAAAGAAAACAATGAGTGGGGGTTTAACCAAATGCACAAAGCTCAGTGAATGCTTCCAGGCAATATCTACTTTTAAACGAGCCTACTGGGAATATGTCTGTTTACTCTGACCTGAAACACTGGTGCCCAATAACCCATCACTTTTACACACTTTCCTTGGATGGGCTCTAGTAATCCTTTTCTGAGAAACATAAATGAATAAATAAATAAAAAAGAGTATGAAGAATTACATTATCTTTTTCACATAAACCTTACAAAAATAAATTTTTAAGAACTGACTTCCAATACCCCTCACCTTCTAGCTACCATTTAAAAATCTAGAGAGTCTAATAAAGTGACTTGGTCACTTACATGATGGGTGCTTGACTTTCCTCCTCATTTCTATGTCACTTTAAAAATAAATGTAAGAAAATATAGATCCTGCTACCATTCTATTTTTTAATTTCCTTTATAATTTTCCAAAGTTAATCCCATATTTAAACAGAAAATGTACTAATTTGAGACTGTTAGACTCAAGGAGGAGATGTGGGTTAGGGGGAGGTGTCTCTGGTCTCCAGGGATTTGTTTGGCTAGCATTTCCTCAATGAATAATAATGAAGTACAATAGGAAGATGTACATGTTAACTCCCTGAAATTGCAATACCAGCAGGCGAGAGTCCAGTTGCTGTCCTCAGTTCCTCCAGCATTGATAAACAGTCTCCTTGGCTCCTTACAGATGTTGTCTATGAAGTCTAGAGTTACAAGGAACTATTTTCCAGCATGTAAAGGGATCCAGTCTTGTCTTTCAAAACAGCCTGGCTGCTTCCCCAGGACACATGTAATTAAAAATATATATCCCTGCAAAAGCTGTTTCTCCAACAAAATTGCCACTGATGTCAACTATGTGCTGTTTCCAAACTGAGTGTGAGAGGATCATTTCTTAAGCTTCTAGAACCTACTTTTGAAGTCCTGAATCTTCCATGGGGATATTTTAACCAGCAATAGGTCTAATCCCAACCATCTTCTCCAAACCACAATCCAGCTTTTAAAATGACCTATGTAAAAACAGGAGCTGGTAAGTAAACTCTGTGTCTGTTTTTTATCTCCCTGCAGCTAGAACTATAGATTTCTTGAGGTTTCAGTCTGGACAACTCTAATATTCTCTCTCTCTCTCTCTCTCTCTCTCTCTCTCTCTCTCTCTCTCTCTCTCTCTCTCTCTCCTAACTTCATTAAAAATCACTCAGCCTCATCCACCAAAACATAACCAGTGTTAAGTTTTTGAAACTTCATTTCCACCTCTCCATTGAGTTGGCTGTGTATGTGAAATTATAACTACACTGTATATGCAGATTACTTTTCACTTATTGTAGGAAGAATCTCTACATCATTACACAAGTAAGTTTTAACATTTTAAATGACTGTCCCGCCCCCCAAAAGGGGGAAGAAAGAAAAAAAAGTTCTTCAGATATGCAAACTACCTTCCTTGAGCTTGTTCAGTTCCTGCAAACACCAAACCTTCCTCCAACCCTAAGGACAAGAAAGAACTCAAGCCAATTCTCTCCTGCATGACCTCTAAAGAGTGCAGGGTGATGGGGGGGGCATTCTGCAGAAAACGGGCAGTGATGTTTATTTGGTAACCTACACTCAAAAATACTGGGAGAAAGGAGGTCGATGGAAGGGCGAAGTTCTGTCTGCTTATCACTCCTTCCAAGTTTTAGGTGCAAGTGGCTGGCCGGCCAGGACTCGCTCACCAAGCAGCGGCTGTAGGAATCCTTGGCAAAGATAACCCTCAGCTCCACTGGGGTTAGGGGCTTGGCCAGACATGGGCAGGGGAGAAAAAACGGAAGGGCGGGGTGTAAGAATGGGTTCTATCGCCGGCCAGATGACTTACACAACGTTTTGGCTTCCAGTCTCCAAGAGGAACAGAAAAGTGGGGGGTGGGGTGAGGGGTGGAAATCACTTTTCCAGAAGTTGTACCCTCAAGTGAGGAAGAGAGCACAGGGTTCGATCTGTCAGGGATTCAAAGGAAGGAGTTTGGGAGTCCCTGTCTACCCGGTCTCTCCAGGGGTGGGGGTAGGGGCACCCACCTGCAGCTGGCTGGAGCAGCCGTACTGGATGAGTGGCGTGAAAGTTGTCAGCTGCAGCTCGGCGTCGGTCTGCAGCTCGTGTCCCACCAGGTTGGGCATCTTGGTCACGTTGTATCCGAGGTTCTGGCACATGGCGATGCGGATGGGGTCGCAGCGCCTCTCCTCCTCGTCCCCGAAGCCTAGTGCGGGTCTCAGGAGCAGGAGCAACTGCAGCAGCAGCCCCAGCCTGACGCCTCCAGGGGCTCCCGGGACTCTCGGCCCTGTGCCCCGCCAGGCCATGGCCAGAGCCGCGGGCAGCAGCGGCGGGGGCTGCTCCAGTAGACACCCCCAGTTTGCACAGGGGAGCCGGTGGCCGCGCTGCTCCCAGCTCGGGATAGGGAGTCCGGTAAGGCGCCAAGGGCGACGAGGAGGCAGCGGCCGCCTCTCCAGCAGCTGTAGCAGACTGTGAGGGATATCAGACGCCTGGAGCCGGGGCAGAGGGACCGACTGTTAGGGTCATGGCTGCAGGCGGCGATCCCAGATCTCCCCGCCGGCTGAGTCCGGCTTTTTGGCGGAGCCCGCCAGCACTCTACACGGCCGAGCTGCTCTCACCACCCCAGCGCTCCGCGCCGCTGGAGGTTCGCTGGGCGGGGGTGGGGCGGGACGGACAACGTGATCGGCCAATAAGACGCCGCTTTGGGCAAAGGGGGTGGGAGAGGGCGGAGTCTCTCTCCCGCTGTAAGGGTCAGGCCCCAGCCCGCAGCCTGATCCTCCCTCCCTCGCTCACTCCAGAGCCGCCCCGCCCCGCTTGGCTTCCAGGCGCTTAGCGTCCTCCCACCCGGATCCATTGCACACTGTGGCCAGGCGTCGTTTGGAGCCCCGTGGCTCCTGCCCAGCCAACCTGCCCTCCTCTCTCAGGTGAGAAGTGCTCCCACATCTACGCCGCTATCATGCCCTTTCCCCTTCCAGCTGTCAATTCCAACCCTGTGGCTGCCTTAAAATAATGAACACAAAGAACACGGTATTTAGGATTTACACAGAATGTGGCTTTAAATCCTCGCTGTGTGACCTTGAGCAAATTGCCCAACCTCTCGGCGTCAGGTTCCTCATCCCTAAAGTGACTTGGGAGGATTAGCGATAAAGCCTGAAATGCTTAGAGTTGGTGCCTGGTACAGCGCGATTTCGCAGCAATTTTCACCCCCAGCCAGTGAAGCTGGAGCCCGGCCCCGCCCCGCGCTCGGCTCGACCTGAGCCCGAGAGCCGCCCGTCTTCAGCCTCGGTGGGGGAGGCGCCCCGGAGCAGCAGAGCAGCCGTCGGGCTCGCGCTGCGATTTCCTCACCGTACGAAATGAAATTCCACAGGGGGATTCGAAAGGAAATGAGGCCGGGACGCTCCGTGCTTCTCGGCCCGCCGCCCTTCCTGCCTCGGGGACACGGTTTCTAAATAAGGTTGGGAGGGTGAGAGCGCGGGAGGGAAAAGGCTTGACCTGTGCACCCCGAGGCGAGGAAGGCGCACAAGGCACAGGGACACCCCTTTCCAGACCTGGGACACCCCTCCACTGCATCCTGCACTTCTTTCGTCCAGGCTCTTGCACTGCATGGGGCTCTGGGGATCTTTGCACTTGGGTTCCAATCCAGCTTCTCTCCTTTTTACTCACCAGGGATTTTGTGTTGGTTCACCCTCTCTCTGCTTCCCTTTCGGCCAGTGGAACGTTCAGCGAGTGATTTTCCTAAACCATTTGCTTGTTGCTTGATTGGTCAAACTAACAGGAGCCCCAAACTCCTATTTGACAGGCCAAGTTCTGAGTGAAGTCCATGTTCCCCTTCACATAGTGGTTCTCTGTGCATGAGGTAATGTAAATCATCTAGCATGGTGACCTAAGAATAATACTGAATAATTCAGATATCATTTTGTTGTTATTTGGGACAGATCGTGAAAGGCAGGTTATAAGACTACCTCCGTGCTTAACAGTCACTTTTTAAATAGACCTCTGGCAGCCCAGGTTTGAGGATATGGGTAATCAGTAAACGGATTCCTACCCTCTTCTTAAGATCTGTTGCCTAAGCACTTGCCAGGGTTTTTCCTGGAGCTGATTGTGTCTTCCCATTCAGCTGATCCTCTGACACACAGCCGAGGTGAGGTATAAATTGGAAGGATACATCCACTCAAATTTTATTTTATTTTATTTTATGTTGGCTGGACTCGGTAGAGGGTAAGAATGGAATCAACTGGTCTTGGCATTTGGCTCTCTGCCAGGAACTCTTAGGCACATAGAAGCTACGTCGTCTGAAATCATTGTCATAATCTCCTGGTAAAGGCCATTTATTGGCCCCTAAAGTAGACTGGGAAACTGAGGCTGGAACCAAAGCAATAATCAAGAACGATGGGACCAACCAAATCAGGGTCCAACCTTTTAAAGATGGAGGGCAAGATTACTTTCCAGGATCCTGTTCAGGACAGGGTTGAGTTCTTTGTTTACTGGAGTCAAAGGCCACTAACTTACCAAGATGCATAAATGATCAGATGAACAGAGCAGTGGCCTGTTCTCTGAGAGGAACGAATCAGACAGATAGGTTAAATGAATACATGATCCCTATCCTCACATAGAAGACAAACAAAACATGCAAAGCATGGTAAGCACACAGGACTGTGAGTAAGTTGGAGGTAGAGGTAGCTGAGTTTGGAGAGCTTCTCAAAGAGATGACCTGTCTGCGAGACTGTGAGCTACTTAACAAAGTGGGTTTGGTATACAACTGGCACTTCTCCTAGAGCAGGGTGTGTTCGGGGTTTATGGAACAGTAAACTTCCTGAAGTCGAGGAGGAGGATGGATCTGTTACACACAGAGCACCTGGCACATAGACGGGACATCATTTGTGTTGGCTGAAGGGGATACTATTATAAATCACTAACAGATTGCATAAGAAACCTTATTCTGCACCAGTGTTCATGGCTTATACTCAGGTTTGTATTTAATGCTCATAACCCCCTGGGAAAGCACACTTAGAGAAATCAAACGATCTGCCCGAAGTGCTTCTCTGTGTAGTAGAGAAAGACTCAGATGCCCATTCGTTGTAGTCTAAACCTCATGTCTATGGCCCTACTCTCAAAGATGAAACTGCTTCATTCTCAGCCTCATCTACCACCGAGGATGGTCTTTTCTGTGTGAGACCCTGACCTCGTCTAAGCCTGGAACCTCCTTCCTCAAGCATCTTGTCTCCTTTGAGAGCATGTGAAGAAGTCCCTTTTCCCAGCAGAAGCTATTCCTGTCAGCAGCTTTTCTTTCTAGCCAGGGAACTCATCACAGGTATTTTCCAAAAAAGAAAGCCAGAGGAATCACATTTCAGTCTGATTGTGGAGAGAAAACAAAGGGCAGAACTTCAAGCTAAGTCTGAATGGCTCCTTGGCCTCTCTCTCCTGGAGTTGTTCACAAGGTCCATAACTGTCCCTGGTACCAAATACAGCATGCTTGTCTTTGTTACAAAAACTGCTTTTTCGAGGGATTCAGGCAGAGGGATATCACTCAATGACAGGCACAAACTATCTGAGAGGAAAAGATATATACACGTGAAAGAACCTTCAGTTACCCTGAAGTACAGGTCCTAGTGGCTTTGTCTCAAGTGCTGGGCAGTCTCCTTAGTCCAGCCTTCTAGTTTTTAGGTGCAAACTCTTTGGACCTGCGGCAATTATGGCTTCTGCAGGTGGCTGGTGGGTGGGGGTGTTGGAGAGCTCTGTGTTTGTATCTAATGAAAGGCTGGGTTCCACTGAACTCCTGTGAAGTTTTCAATGAGACATTTCTGCTATATTCATGTAATGGTGCCTGAGTTAAAGGCTGCATTTGAAGACCAGCAGTTAAGTTAAAATCTACCACCTAAGGGGCTGGGTGCAATAAACATGCTTTCCCTCCTAAGGAAAACCTCTTTTTTGTAGTTCTTTGCTAACCCAATTAAATGTTGAAGTGGTCAATCCCCAGAGCCTGCTTTTTATTTTCTGAGAAACAATTCAAACTAATCCATATTCAGTAGCTTCTAAGAAAAGTCTTATTCCAACCACTCATGAAGAAACCAGCTTCTTTGAATCTAGATAGAACATTTAGAAATCACAAAGAGCTGTCTTGATAGAAAATGCAAGAGAGTGATTCATTATTACTCCAATTGGTTTGGGAGGGGAAATTCACTTAGATTAATACCCATACCTATTGGGAATTTACTGTGGCATCTCAGTACCACAGGGAGACGCCAAGCCACATTCTATCAGCTTACAAGTTTCTTGGACACTACACCTATACTTAAACTTAGTTATAAAACAAAAATCGTGTCTACCGGGTCATGTAGAAGAGAACATTAATCTCACTCCAAGATGAGCAATTGAAAGTCCCAAGACATTAAGTAACAGCTATTAAATGACAGAGTCAAAGTCTCTTCTTAGTCCATTGTGCTCCTAGTCTGCACAGAATTGTCACCACAAAGCTCTTGTTGTCAAAGTATCAAGTCCTGGTCTATCTACCATATTTTTAGCAAGTGTAAAATGAAACATTGGACATTCTTATTTATCAGTACTGATGATATATTATACAGATAAGCAGCCAAGAATGTCTGTGGGAGGCTAAAATTAATGGGAACACACTGTATGCCCCACAGGTTCATCTAGTTGTAGTATTCACATTCATGCCATTAGCTCATATATAGTGACAGGTTGCTGTCATCTGAGCTGGGTGCTCAAAGTATGTAGATATACACCAGATGGTCCCTTTCTTTAAGGAGATTATAGTCCACAGTCATATGAGATGAAAGAATTTTTTTTTTGAGACCTCTGCATAGCTCTGGATGTCCTAGAACTTGCTCTGTAGACCAGGTTGGCCTCAAACTCATAGACATACACCTGGATCTGCCTTCTGAGTCCTTGGATTAAATGTGTGTGCTGCCACCATTGGCCAGCTATAGAAAATTTTCTTTGTGGTTAATGGTTTTTGTAATCTTCATTCATTTCTATTGTCATACACAAAATTGTCTTATAAGGTGAGAGTGCATTTACTTTGTTTCCTTTTCTAACATCTGAGGTCAGAAGCAGTGTCATATTTTCCACTGTGCTCATGAACAGTGCAGGAAAACATTGCCTGATCCATAGAAGGGACTTAATAATTATGGGATAGATAGGGAAAACCACCGAAAATGCAGTCAACTGGGTTCTGTTCTTCTCATAAATCAGGCGTGATTCATAGTTTGACAATTATTTATCTTCCTTTAAAATTTGCACTGTGCCTGTTCTTAAACACTTTAACAGGAAACAGTCTTTGGGCTGGTATTGTGGTTTAATTTAGAGGCAGATGACTTTCTTCACTTCATGAATTAGTACTGTGCATTAGCTCTTTGGCCGTTGTCAGCTGAAATCCTCAAGAATCCTATAGATCACGAGACAGAGCAGGTTTTCAAGCCTAGATGGTGTATGTCCGGAGATGAGTTCTTGGTAGGTTTATAGAAAAATTAGAATGTGAGCTTAGTTTGAGGCATGGGTAGGTTTCCAGGAGACCAATGAAAGAAGGAAGACAATGAAATAGTCTCATAAGCAGAGTACACCCTCCTTGGTAGATTCAGATGAGAATGGATAGGAATAAAAACAGGCAAAGGATTCACTAGCCAGTGTTGAGTGAAAGCCCCTGTATAAAGATAGAGGGACTTCATACCCTCTCTCAAGGAAGGAGGAGGGACTGCTATGTCATGGGAGGTAGAAGCATCATTGTCATTTTATTATTCTCTTAATCTGAAGATCAGTGTGATGACATGTGTGTATGAATGCCAGATTGATGAAGAGTGGAGTTTTATAGCTTTGTACTGTGTCAGTTTAGCTAAACTGGAAGGTTCTTATGTGTATGCATGTGTATGTGTGTGTGTGTGTGCATATGTGTATGCTGTGTGTGCATACACACTCACACATACATATGTACATCCATTCATGAATGTGTGTATAAAGGTCAGAGGTTGACATCTGGAATCTTCATTTATTGCTCTCAATCTTCTTTTTCTTCTTCTCCTCTTCCTTTTTCTTATTATTATATGATGCATGGTCTCTTAGTGAACTTGGAGTTCACTGTTTAGGCTAGAGTAGCTATAGAAAGCCCTTGAAATCTTCCTGTCTCAGTGCTCCTCCTTATCCCCTGGCAGCGCTGGAGTCACAGACTTGCCATTCCAACATTTCATGTGGGTACTAGATCTGAACTTAGGTTCCCATGATGGTACAGCAAATGTGTTACCAGCCAAGTTGTTTCTTCTACCCATAGACTTGAACTGTCTTTCTGAGAATTTCCTTCCCTAGGCCATTCCAGATTAATGGTGACCACAAGAGGAATTAGCACAAGATTGGAGGCAAAGGAGAAGCAATAGCTTGATGCTCTGAACGTAAGGTGTGAGTGCCAGGCAAACACATGAACATGTGAGCACTGCCACTCACCTGATCTCTCACCTGTTAGCGTGCAACAGCATCTGGATCTGAAGTTCCTTCAGCTGCTGATAAATGGCTTCCTCCAGTCACAGCCAGCTTCCAGCTTTGATTGCACCCCTCACAGGTCTTAAATAACTTCAGGAACAGCATCAGGCATAGAGACAATACCTCACATGGAATATTTATAATAAGCTCTTCATTCTCACTCATAATGCCCCTGACTGGTATATCCCACAAAAAGATTCACTGAATGCTGGTATTTGGAAACAGCCCCTCAACTCACAAGGAAGCTATAGCAAGCAAATGTGACCAGCCCCTGTGGCATACAAACTCGACCAGTTTGCTAACTTGCACCATAGATCTTTGACCTAAGTATGTATCAGATTCTTTGATGTATGTGTAGGCCTGCAATCAGCCTCTTATATCAGATCCTATTATCTGTAGCCATCATTTAATTGACCTAGTCACTTGGTAAGTGCTTAACATATATTGTCTTGTTTAATCCATAGTACCACCAAAATTGATATTAAATCTGACTTACTTCTCTCTAACTCCACCACCCTGAGCTGTCCAGACTCCTTTTCCAGTTCTCTGTTTTTACCACTCATCAGTAATCCAGTGTCTATAAAAGAGGGAGCTTTTTACAACAAGCCCTACAGGTTCTGTTCCTTTTTGACTTGAGACTTCTCAGGTTTTTCCTCATTGCAATTGCAATAAACTTTACCAGGCCGAGAAGACCAGGAAGAGAGTGCTTCCTTGTCAGTCACACTCTGCTTTTTTTTTTTTTTTTTTTTTTTTTTTTTTTTTTTTTTTTTTTTTTTTTTTTTTTTTTTTTTTTTTTTTTTTTTTTTTTTTTTTTTTTTTTTTTTAACTACCTTAGACCACTAGTGGCTTTTCTCTCCTAAAAAACGTTATAAGTTAGTATTTGGCTATCTCCGCCTAGAATGTTCCTGCAGTCCTTCTCATGACAGATGTCATTGCCTCTGAGAGATCTTCTCTGCACACCCATGTCTCACCCTTTCCTTTGACGATTTACTCAGTTTTGTTCTCCTCTCTTTCTAAAGAAACTTGCTCGAGGTACCACGGTAAATGGCAGAAACAGTATTCTTGCTGGGTCCATTTGGCTCTACAGGTGGTACTTTATCCATTGTACCTAACTTATGCCCATCACAGATTTATTGTCCCCTTCTCTGCACTCAATAAATATATCATAGGATACTAGAACTGAGCAGAATTTGTAATAATTAGTTGTTTTCTTGTAAAGTCCAGTAAAGGTGACTACTTAACAATCACTGATTGAGGCTTCACAGTGCATATTGCTAAGGTAATTGAAGATCACTCACTTGTAACACCCTAGGGATTTCCAGATACTCTATTATTTTTAACCGGGTCTTACTTCAGTAGCCCTTACATTTTCAGTTGCAAGAATCTGAATGAAGGTGGATCCAGTGGCACATTACCGAAATTGTAGGACTGAGGAGGCTGATGGAGAAGAAGCTAGACTGATGAAGGAGGACCCTGCTTCAAAACAAACAAAAATATCTGAATTGGAAATGCCCCATCTTGATTTTTCTGTTTACCTAATTGCTTTTGAGAATCCACACTCATGATTTCAATTCTTTAAATTCTAAAACCAAGAAAAGGAATGCTTTTTAAGGAACTGTTTTTCAGGCATATGTCAAGAAAAGACAGGAGCTGATAGCATCTGATAGCCAGAAACCTGCAAGGACATTTCCAAATCTGCTGCTGCAGAGCCCTGTTTAGCAGATAAGGAAGCTGAGACTGAGTAGAAACGACTTCATTGAACATCAGGGTTAGAACTGTGTGTGATTTATATGGCACGTCAGTCTGTCTTTCCTTTGCCTCCTTTCCTCTGTAGAAACAGCAAAGACGCAACAGGCTGATTTGGGGCTTCAGATAGTATGCAGGAAGCTAGTTTATACATTTCTCTTCCTGTGTGATAATACTGCTACACATCGTCACTCATTTACTTCCTAAGAACCAGGAGCCCACCTGCCTGCCTGTAGTGGCTAATCTACATCTGCTGTCAGCTCTCTTTCCTTCTTATCAGAAGATTGTTTTTCAGAAAAGTGCTGGTGTTGAATTTCTGCCTCTGTGACTCTACTGAAGGTTTCAGGTTGGGACAGGCTAATGAGGTCTGAATTACAGCATCCATACCACACATCAGAATTAGAGAAGTTGGGGGCTAGGGGTTTTTAGAATTAGTCATCACTGAGTCCACAGACTCTCTTACCACCCAGTTTTGCAGATAATGATTGGGAGAGAAAGGGGACAATCACTTAACTGTCCCCATCGGTACTGCTAGCTAGACACAGGGTAAGGCCAGAGTCCAGGGCATCTGATTCATAATTCAGCATTTCATTATGCTGAAACCATAGCACTCAGAACACAGTGATACCATAAGCTGACCCAGCCACAGCATGTTCCTCCAAGGTAGTAAAGAAATTCTACTTCCTTTTTAGAATCAAAGCCTACAATAGTAACTTTCTCCAAGAACAAAAGCAAACATAAAAATGTCTTTATTATTCTAAGAATTTTGTGATAATTAGAGATAAAAATATATAATTTCTTGCTGTTGTGTTTAGAAAATGCTGTTAGCTCTGCGTGTCCCCATGTCATGTGATAAGTGAAACTATATATTCATGGTGTACAACATAATCTTTTGATTTGTGAAATGATATGCCTTGTGAAATGATAATCAAAATGAAGCTAATTAATAGGTCCATCACCTCACATAGTTACCCTTTTATTATATGTGACAAAAATGTTAATAGTTTATTTTAGCAGATTTCAAGTGTATAATATTCCACTAATGATGGTCACTAGGCCTCACAGATCTCAATACCTTACTCATTTTGCATAACCAATATTGTACCCTTTGACTGATGCATCTCCATTTCCACAGGCTTCATGCCTTAGCAAAGATCTCCTTCAGTGAGGTTAAAGCTTTCAGGTTGCACGTGTAAGAGAGAACATCCAGTGCTTGTTTCTTTGTCCCTGACTTATTTCATTAAGCACAATGTCTTCCAAGTTCATGCATGTTATCTCAAGTGACAGGATTTTCTTGTATTTTTATAAATTAATGATTAATAATCCATCTTATATGTGTGTAATGTTTTGTTCATACATTCACCCACTGATGGATGTTTCCTTTGGTTTAATACCTTCACTATGAAGTACAGAGCTTCAGTGACTGTAGCAATCCATCTCTTTGACATAACTGATTTTGTTTTCTTTGGCGATATGTACACACACATGCACACTCACACACCTACAGTATATATACCCAATAGTTGGATTGCTGAGTCATTTAATAGTTTTATTTTTATTTGCTGAAGAACTTCTATGCTATTTTGAACAATGTCTGTGACAGTTTATATTGATACCAGCACTGTAAGAAAATTCCCCCTTTCCCTACCCTCCAACCCTTGTTATGTTCATTTTTAAAATGACAATCATTCTATCAGATATAAGATGATATTTCATTGTGATCTTGATTTTTATTTCCTTGATGACACTGATTAAAAATAGTGACAACAGGGGCTGGAGAGATGGCTCAATGGTTAAGAGCACCGTCTGCTCTTCCAGAGGACCCGGGTTCGATTCCCAGCACCCACATGGCAGCTCACAACTGTCTGTAGTTCCAGTTCCAGGCAAACACCAAGATAAATAAATAAAGTTTTTTTTTTTTAAAAAAAAATAATGACAACATTATTTTTAAAATACAGATTGCCTATTTATATATCTTCTTTTGAGAAGTATCTATGGTTGTTTTTGCCTATTTTAAAAAGCCAGTTTTTTTTTCTTTGCTATTGAGCTCTTGAGTATCTCATACATTTTGGATAAGCACCTCTTACCAGAGCTTGAGGTTACAAATATTTTTTATGAGTCATGTTTTCATTTTCTCAGTTGTTTGATTTGCTATGCAAAAGTCTTTATTATTTATATTAGTATCATGTATTCTTCTCTCATACATTACATTCTAGCTGCTGTTTCCCTTCCCTCCCTTCCTGCGGTCCCCCATCTCTTCTCTCCCCCTCATCCATTCTTCCTCCGTTCCCTTCATACAAGAGCAGGCCTCCCAGGAATATCAACTGAACGTGGCATAACAGATACACTAAGAGGAGGCACAAACCCTCATCTCAAGGCTGGACTAGGCAAGTGAGTAGGGAGGGAAAAGGTCACAAGAGCAGAAAAAAAGAGTCAGAGACATCCTGCGTCTCACCATTAGGAATCCCAGAAGAACACCAAGTTACACATTAGGAATCCCAGAAGAACACCAAGTTACACAACCATAACACGTGCAGGGGACCCAGCTCCGACCCATACAGGCTCGCTGGTTATCTTTTCAGTCTTTGAGAAGTTGATTCTGTGGGCCATGTTCTCTGACACCCTTGACCCCTCTAGTTCTTACATCCTTCTGCCCCTTTTTCTGCAGGATGTCCCTTGTTCTACCTAATCTTTGCCTATTGGTCTCCATCTACTCCCATAGGCTGCTGGATGAAGCCTCTCTGATGATGATTGGGCTAGGCTCCTATCTATCTCTAAGTGTGACAAAATATCAGTAGGAATAATTTCATTGAAAAAGTCTTTTTTCTGATGTAATACCACTTATCTGTTTTTGATTTTTCAAAATATTTTCCTATTGACAGTTTTATACATGTAGATTTGGGTATTTTCACACATGCTACATTATTCTTTTTCATTCCCCTTCTCTCCCACTGAAACTCTTCCCAATAATCTTTGGATGCTCTCTCTCTCTCTCTCTCTCTCTCTCTCTCTCTCTCTCTCTCTCTCTCTCCCTCTCTCTCCCTCTCCCTTTCTCTCTCTCTCCTTTCTCTCTCTCATTCTCTCTCCCTCCTTCTCTTTCTCCCTCCCTCCCATTCTCTCTGTCCCTCCCTCCCTTCCTCCCCCTCTTCCTCTCTCTCTGTACCTACTGAGTATCATTAACGCTTCTGAAGTGAGCATAGTAGGAGCTTTTTACTTAAACATAACAATTTATCAGTAGATACACCACTGAGAAAAATAACGACCTCTACTATGATATTACTTAGCTCCTTATGGACCTATTGAGGGAGGTATTCATGAGCCCTTCTTCTGTGCCTAATGAGATGTTGATAAGACAGCTTTGTGCAAATAACCACAGCTTCAGGGAGTTATTGAATACAATGGACTTGTCATGTCTGAAAGACACTTTGCAGCATACCTCTGTAACTTCTGGCTTCTTTTTTTTTTTTTTTCTGTTCCTTCTTCTATGATGCTCCCCAAAATTTTGGAGATAGTGGTGATATAAAGTACCAGGCATGAACTCCTTCCCATATAGTGGGCATCAAATCAAATTAGAGGGTAGTTGGTTACTACTATAATAACCATGCCACTATTGTATTGCTGGGCATATCTTGCCAGCAAGTCATTAGTATATAGTTAGTATGGTACATAGCTGGGTAAAACTGTTAAGAACTTTTCCCTCAAACATCTACATGCTTTCATCACCATGAAAGTGAGACAGCAGGGAGGAAGCTTTCAGCTAAGATTTCTCAATATCTTGCAACCCACATAGTGCTATCATCAGAAATATGGTCTTATGATCTTGTCCTGGTGGACAAACAAGAGCATTGTTCTTGGCTGTGTTACAAGGATCATATCCAAAAATCCATTTCCAGACCATTGTCAAAGTATTTCCCAGTATTTAATAGTTCCAGGTCACACATTTAAATCTTTATTTAGAGTTTGTTTTTTAAATGTGGTGTGAAGTAAGGATCCCATTTCACTGTCACTGTATGTATGATTATTTTCCCAATGAAGTTTAATTATGAGATTTGTAACTTGAAATTCTTTAGTTTTGACTTCTGAAAAATTAATTGTGTTTTCATTAAGTTCCATTTCTATTTAACCCAAGATTTTTTTTTGTTTTTGTTTTTATTTCCTCTTAAAGTTCTCTTTTGGCATAAACCAAAAGACTCAACTCCTCCAACAGATGCAGTAATGTGAAAGCCTCAAGTCCTCCAATTCCAGGTTATTTTTCATTACCCCTGGGAGCACTAGATCTAATGCCAGCACGGATATACTATTTTGATACTAAACACATTTCTCAGAAACTCAGGCAGAGTGCCATTTCAAGGAGCCGTTTCACAGCATTGTCCCACAGTGCAGGGTTACCACTGCTGTCCTTCTGTCTAGGCTTTGCTGCATATGGAAAAGAATTGCCTTGCTTACCACTTGCCTCCCAAACATGTTGGGGAAAATGTATCTACAGAACCCAAAAAGTTATTTGTCTACTATGGATTTTAATCCCTGCAGAATAAATTTCCATAGGTTAATTCTGCTGTCCATCAAAACCTGAGATAAGGATATGTGTTCAAGTGATTCTTTGAGTGTTATCAAGAAGAAACAAGTGAGGGGAAAAAAAGACAGGAAAACACAGAAATGAGCTAAACAAAAATTGAGCCCCAGTTGATGTCTCACTTTAGACAAGGAGTGTGATAAACTACAGAGTGACTCCCAGCCTAGGGTGAGGTCAGCTGACTTTTTCTACCCCTGACACTCAGTCATTGGCCCTTGGATATAGAGAATGGGGAAGGGGGTGGCTGTGGTGGTGTGTGAAGTCTCCTGGTCAAGGTGGCTCTCATCTCCTCAAGTTCTCTTCTACTTGGCCAAGGACAGTTTTCCAAAGAAAAGAATACCTGCCTATTGTAGTAGAAAACTGTCTGAGTTCTCCGCTTTGTAGAATGATCTGAACAAGCTACAAACAGCAATTCTGATACAAGACATAAAATTATTTAAATATAAGTACTGACTGATTAATTTTAGAGTTCCCAGAGATTATGCCTCATATATTTCTTTCCACAGACTTAGTGCGTAAATGAAGGCAAAAATTAGGTAACAAAACAGTCTTGGGGTTTAAAGTGGCTATGACTAAAAGTGATGTCTAAACATGGCACTCTATTTTTATATTCCATCAGCTTGGTGAAATATGTAACCTTGAATGTTATATCATAAATCACATTTTACAGTCATTTTAATTATCAGCCATACTGCCAGATAGTTCAGTCTTATAGAATGACCAATAGGTGGCACCAGAAACACCACACTTACTGCAGCTTATTTATGCAGTATATATTTATGTGCTAAAACTTCCATCTTTTTCTATGTTGGTCTGCCATATTGAAAAGAAATTCACAACATTGACTCCAAATCCAGACTTGGTAACTTACAATTCAGCTATTTTGCTATTCAAGCTCTTTTCTTTCTTTCTTGTTCAGGATTTATTTATTTATTTTGTATGCAATATACAGAAAAGGGTACCAGATGTCATCATAGATGGCCACGAGCCACTATGTGGTTGCTGGGAATTGAACTCAGGATCTCTGGAAGAACAGTCAGTGCCCTTAACCTCTAAGCCATCTCTAGCCCTTGAGCTCTTTTCATAGAGTAATTTGAATGTGGAGAAAAAGGATGCTAGGCCAGTGAATTCAGAAAGAAAACATCTACTCATTAGTAGCAGGAAGAAAAAAATGACTGGAGATCTGTATTCTTTTTACCTTCAAGGTCTTTCAAGTATATAGAGGCTGAAGATTATTAGGAAATATTTGAGTAACAGGATAAAAAAGTCAAGGATCCTGCTTCCAAACATGAACTTTATTCTCCACTAAAAACAGACTTGGATGGTGACCAAGTCATCCAAGGCTTGCCCTGGCCAATATCTGACCACAGAATTCCACTCTGGGAAAGGGCTTTGAGTCTGGTGTTCCTCATTTTCAGATTTGATTCTTTTGAAGTTTGCACTTTATTGTTGATGAAGGGAAGTAAAGCATAAGGGCACTGCCTCTTCCAGCTTACCCCCTCCCCCAAATCCAGCTTGTAGCTCCTTTCTGAGAGCAGAATATTCCAAAGAGTAGGATGAGTTAGTGGAGAAAGTGCTGGCCTGAACCAGGATGCATTCACTCAGCATTTACTAATACCTCAGTAATTATTATTTAACTTTGCAACCATATTACATGTCAGGATACTGAGTCCCAAAAAAGTCCTTAAGTCAAGAACTCAATCTAGTTTCTCTGATGACAAAGCCAAGGCTAAACCTAGATGTGCAATCGGATTATTCTACAAATGTGGTCCAATCCTTTCACTTCATCGGTCTTCACTTCATCCCTAGCTACTAGGCACCTTCTTGCTAGAAATTTGTAGATTCCGAATAGTACGTGTGGAGTGGAGTGTCTTATGTACCAACTGGGACTAGAGGTGTGGCTTGGCACCACAGTCAATAGGAAGGGAGGGTAAATCTCACTTTGATAGCAGTCCAGGGTGGAAGGTGACACGGCTATTATACAATGTGTTAAACAGCCTGGTTCTTGTGTTTTGAGGGAAAAGCAAATACCAAAACCTGATTAGCTTTTCCTATACCTATCACTAGCTTATTATACTGTGAACATTGTGCCTCTGGGAGCTTTCCTTTCCAAATGAAATGGTTTAAGTGTTGGGATGTCTGTTTACATGCATGCATGCTGAGAAGTCTTCTCAGTAACCTTTTTCTGAGACTCTGCTGGTTCTACACTATTATTAAAATGGAGTCTTGTTATGTAGCCTAGGTTAGCATACTCATAGTTCTCCTGTCTCTTTTTCCTGAGTGCTAGAGTTTCAGGAATATACTTGCTGTCCCCCTTTGACAGTAGGGCTGATTGAAGTGAATTTGTTTTACTTTTTGCTTAAAAACTAGAACCCAAGCTTGATGGCATAGGTCAATAGTCCCAAAGGTTAGGGCAGGAGGATGCTGAATTCAGATACTTCCTGGGTTATATAGTGAGTCTGAGGCCAACCTCAGCAACTTAACATGACACTATCTCAAAATAAAAATAAATATTAATAAAAGAGCTAAAGACATAGGTCCATGGTAGAATGATGTCTCGCATGTGTGAGGCCCTGTACCAAAAAGCAAAGGCAGCAAAACTGTGAAGTCCACATGTACAATAAGTATATATCTCCTCATAACATGAACAAGAAAAGTCAGGAAAGAAAAAGAACAATCTTAACTGAGTCCTTAGAGTGTGAAGGGCCCTCTGCTAGATCCATTAGATATCTTATCTCCTGGCATCTCTGAGATGGGAACTATGCTGTGGAATGGTTATGTGATTAGGAACTAGAGACAGACAGACCTGGTTTCTCACCAAGACCTTGAGACTGCCTCATGTGTGATTCTGGACAAATCTATGTGACCTTTCGAGCTTCGTTTCCTCACTGAAACAGCATGCATGACGTTCTCAGTATTACACTAGAGTAAGTGCTCAGTGAAGGTTAACTAACATCATTGCAATCACTCCAAAGAGCAGATCTTATCTACTTTATACTACTTGGAAAATTAAAGGTCCTAAGAGGTTAGGCTAAGTTAGTTTCAAGCCAGTACTGATGTAATGTTATAGGCCCCTGTTATTTCTTACCCCCAAGAACTCATTTTTATCCTAACAAACCATTTCCATTCCTCTTGCCCTTTATCCCATTTTGTTCTGGAACACATTGTACAAAGGTCAAAGGAGAACTCTGGAGTGAGGTGATATAGCCAAATCCCTCTATGCTGCCTGCTAGCTGTGTAAGTTTTGAGATTCTTTAACCGTGTGCCTTAGTTTCTTCATCTGTCAAATGATTGATAAGTATGTTTGACACTTGTATTCTGAAAAAGATTTAATACATTAAAACAAACAAAATGCTTACAGCATGGTTTAGTGGAATGCAAATGTTCAAAAGTATAAATTATTCTAGCTCTACCTACCCCCCAGCTACAGGGCTGGGGGGATAGCTCAGACCTGTTCAGTTGAGAGTATCCAAAATTCTTGCTCACCATGTTTGGTCTAGGGCAAGGTCATTACATTTTTTCCCTATAAAGAGCAGATGCCAACATTTTAGGCTTTGTGATTATGCTATCTCTTTGAACACTACTCAGCACTGTTGGTCTGGTAGAGAACCAGCCATAGGCAATCCATCAAGACATGGGTATATTGTCTTCTAATGAAGCTGATACTCAAACACTGAAATTTAAATTTTATATGATTTTTCAGGTGTATTAAAATACTACCCATCTCGAGGCTCTTTTTGCAGTTATTTACAAATTATCAAACATGTGCAAGTTCATCTGCTATTGAAAAACAGGCTTGAAGTGGATCTATGAGTGAGTGTTTTCCAATGCCCAGTCTGAGGGATGTGACTCACTAGAGGCAAAATCCTGTTGAGAGAGAGTTTGTGCCTCTTCCTTTTCAACCATGATGGCTATGGTCATCTTCATTGACAGATGGACATATCTGGCCTGTTTCAGAAGAGACTGAGACCGAGAGCAAGAAAAACCATCTTCCAGAAGAGCCATCTGATAGAGCAGGAGAAACCCGGCCTTGCAGATTTTGCTTCTGGATGACCTCTATTCCATGTGCTTCCATGTGTGCCATGTGCTGATGCCCCTCCTTCAACCACTGTGCCTAAGTTAGGTTTTCAGTATCTATGATTCAGTTATGATCTTGTTATAATTTGTTTTCTTCACACTGTTCATAATTACTAAGAAAAACTGAAGGCTGGCATATACTTGGTACTTGGTACCAGGCAATTTAGTATATGCTTTCCTGTGTGACCTCTCACTACATATAGTAACTTTTTGAAGATGGCATTATTACCATAATTTGGCCAAGAACATAGATGTATTTGATGTTGGGTGATTTCTTTCTTAGATATCATGTTTGTATTTTAAGGATGCAGAATGGACTTTTCAGGTCCCATTTCATGTCTACCTTAGTCTCCAAGGAAGGATGTTGGAAGAGGAAACTTTGTCAAAGCACACTTAATCCCTCTTCTGGGAAAAAGGGCATGTCCTGAACAGGAATCCTCACTGTTCCCTCTGGCCCTTTTGGGCAGTGGGGAGTGGCAGTCTTGGAGTTTTTGCCCAGCTGCCCAGAAGAGAGTGGATGAGCAGCTGAGGCTGCCGATAAACAGCCAGAGTTAATCCAGGCTACAGCTTGTAGTTCTCTTGCAAGACCCATCAAGGATCTTCCTTCAGCCATATCACTTCACAGCAGCTGGCTGACTTGTGTTTACCAGCTGTCCGACTCCTGGATATGCAGGATTACTTCAGCAGGTAAAATGTGGCTAACCTGAATAGACAACCTTGAGCTCTGGGGATCGAACAGGAAGGCTTTCATAAACAGAGCTTTTCATGACAGAGGATGAGAAAGAAGTCAGGGGAAATAATTAATCCCCGTGTCCATTACCAACCCTCCCATCAGAGTTTTGGGTAGTAGTCAAAGAGATGCCAAATTAATATTGGACAACTTCTGTGTCTTGTTCCATTTTTTACTAAAGTAGCTGTCATAGTTTATGCTAGGCACTTAACCTACATTATTTTTAATTATGTCAGCAGTTCTGCCGAGTACATATAAAATGTCACTAGCGAAAGAGATGAACAGAGGTTAAAAAATAATGAGGACTGGGAGGGAAATCTGCCTCTGTTTATACTACAGTTAGGGAGGTTTTTATAGCTTTCAATTGCTCAGAACAGGTCCAGTCACAAGAAATAGAAATGGACTTAGGATGGACTTAGGGTTCTCAGACTTTCTGAAGGGAGAGAATTTCATTCCTTTGTGTTTTGTTGAGGCACCATCAGCACTCACCTGGCTCAAAGCAAGGGATCAACAGATTGGTGTTGAATGTATCAATCAATGAGTCCACATGTCTGCTATCAAAATAAAAAGAAACCAGCAATGCTGACTTGATGAGGTCAAGTTATTTCTGGAAGTCTCATCATTTTAAGATTATTTTTATTTATATAATGTCTTCAGTGTGTGTGTGTCTGTGTGTGGCAATGTCACAAGAGTGAAGCAGTCACCAGCAGAGGACAGAAGAGTGTGTTGGACCTCTTGCAGTTGGTGTTCTTAGTTGTTGCGAGTCATCCTAGGTGGCTACTGGGAACCTAACTCTGCAAGAACAGTTGATGCTTTAACCACTGAACCATCTCTCAGCCTCATACTACATTTTGGTATAAGTGAGTAGAAGGTTACCCAATTTACAGGTTTTAGCAAGGTGCTGATTTAATGCAACGCTAATTTCTATAAGAGTTAACATCCTCCAGACGTTCTTCTCACAGGACTTCTGCTGACTCATCTCTTGGATGTGTGAGAGAGAACAGGCGCACTTATGTGCTTATGCACGTAGAGGCCAAGGTCAACCTCCAGTGCTTTTTCTCAGGACCCTTCCACTTGGACTTTTGAGACAGTCTTACTCAGTCTGGAACTAGCCACATAGGCTGGGCTGGCTAGCTGGGGAGGCTCAGGGTTCTGCCTATCTGCCTTCTCCAGATCAGCAATAGATTCCAAGTAGGTGCCAACATGTCCTCCCTTTTACATAGATACTAGGGATTAAACTCAGGCCCTCATGCTTACATGGTCTGACTCTAATATCATGTAAATTAAAAAAAATAAATCTAGATAGTTTAAGTTTTTGTTTGTTTTTAGACAAAGTTTCCATGGGTTACCTGTGTTGTCCAGGTTAGACCCAATTCCTGATTATCTTTTCTGCCTTAGCTTCCTAAGTAGCTGAGGGTATAGGAAAGGGTCACAGTGTCAGGCCTGTACTGCTGGAGGACAGCTGAAAATGGAGATAAGAACCTGATTCCATGCCTTTCCTTTAGACTTTTTGTTTGTTATGAACCTTAAGTAGACAGTTACGAATTTTGTCTGCTGAGAAACTTAAACAGAGACCCCTAGAAGGCAAGCCTTCAAAAAAGGGGGGCAGAAGGCAAAGGGGAAAATTGTGGGCGGCGGTGGGGGTGGAGTAAAGCTGGAACTTTGCCTGGACCTTGCTTCACAGGCAGAACTCCAGCCCAGTTCCCTTTTGCTTGCTCTGTGGGGCAAGGCTGCATTAGCAAGCTATAAATTCCACCAGTATAAGTACGAGGAATGTGGAGATGAATGTGAGGAAGTCTTTATTCCAGAGGAAAGGGCATGATAGCGGGCCAGCTGGAGATGGAAGACAGAGCAACTCCCAAGTGTGAGCCAGCGGAGATTTGAAATTAGAGTCCAGGCTCAGCCTGCATCTGGATTTTAAGAACTGGTTGTAAGTGATAGGACTGTCAAGTAACTGGAAATAAGTCTGTAGAGACCTGAGGTGACACGGGATTGATTTGTCAAGAAAAATTATTAGTATATTTATCTGATTATTTGAGACAACCTGTCCCTCTAGCAAGAAGAAACATTTGTACAGGGAAATAAACTAGAAGATTCAAAGTAGCAAAGAGTCCTAAAAAGATGAGTAGACAGTCAAGTCTAGAGAAACCCATCTGGGTTTGCTATCAAAGACCACTGAGTAGCGGTACGGAGTATAAGCATTTGGCCCTATGCCCTGGGTATTGTGGGTGATGTCCTGTCCTTAGACCTGTGGTTACTACTTTGGAACTTACAGTATAGGATCATTTTCCACCAGGAAATGAGATTTAGAAAGGAAAACTGTTGAAGACAGTTTAGAAGATGTGTGCTAGCTGAATGCTTGCTGGAACTCACAGAAGGTCTCTGGGTTCTTGGAAAGTTAACAGAATGACCTCTTTTCTTTCTCATAATTTGGCTAAGTATAAACAGAGACTTATTTATAAAAGGAAGAAGAATTTAAGGACAAAGACCCTCCTGAGGCTTGCTTTGAGTGGAATGATTTAAAAACTACACTCTCCAGGGAGTTGGCAGTTCAGAACACTAGCTACTCTTACAGAAGTCCTGCACTCGGTTCTCAGAACCCACATGGTAGCTTAACTGTAATTCTGGTTCCAGGATAGCAAGCATCCTCTTCTGGCCTCTACAAGGACATCAGGCATGCATGTGACATCATTACAAACATGTAGGCACTCACTCATATACATAAAATAATAATTTAAAAACACAAAATTATTTTTTAGCTTCATACAGTAATAGAGTACATGGGCAATAGAGCACATGCAGGCATATTTCATTAATGCCCCCAATGGGGGTGGGGAGGAAGGTCAACACTTCCTTTAATTGGTGAGGCTGGGAAAGTCATTTATCTTTGTGTCTCATTTTTCTTACCTTTGAAATAGAGAAAATATATCCTCTCTAGATATCTCACAGAAGTTCTTAACCAAGAAAAACCAAGTAAAATTTTAAAATGGTTTAATTGTTTTCTAAGGATAACACTGAGACAGATATATGGACATGTTTCCTGTGACCCTGGGAGCAAGGTAGCATTTTCTTTTTTTTTTTTTCTTTATTTATTTTGTATTTATCAAGAAAAACAGTAAAATGAATTTAAAATGCTGAGAAGTTAACAATAACTATAAAGAAGATAAAAATCATAAGCATGACTTATCAAGGGTGATAATGCAAATAAGATTGCTACACATATATTTACTTTGTGTTCAGCTTTCCCTGTGAATTTTTTTTCCATCCCTGTATATCCTTATTCAAGGTCCCTTCCCCCTCCCACCACATCAGGTCATTTTTTCCTTCTCCGCAACTCCCCATCCCCTCCCTGGGCAGGGAACAGACAGTCCTATGGTCCCACTGACCCAATAATGCTTGGATCAGTCTCCACTCCTGGCCAAATCCAGTTTTGTCCCCCCTCCCTTAAGAGTGAGTCAGGTGTTCCTATAGTTGGAGTGGGGTCCGAAGCGTCAGTCCAGGGTGTCTCTGATCCCAAGCTGTTCAGTGGTTGTGGTTTGCCGCTTGGGCATGCTTGGCTTTTTTTCTTGTTTGTTTGTTTAGAGACCACTAATGAGTGAGTACATCCCCTGCTTATCTTTCTGAGATTGTGATACCTCGCTCAGGAGGATATTCTCCAAATCCATCCATTTGCCTGCAAATTTTAGGATATCGTTTTTTCTTACTGCTGAGTAGTATTCCATTGTGTAGATGTACCACAGTTTGTTAATCCATTCTTCAGTTGAGGGACATCTAGGTTGTTTCCAGATTCTTGCTATTACTAATAATGCTGCTATGAACATAGTTGAGCTAATACCTTTGGAGTGTGACTGTGCATCTTTAGGGTATACATCCAAAAGTGGTATTGCTGGGTCCTTAGGGAGATTGATTCTTAATTTTCTGAGAAACCGCCATATTGCATTCCAAAGTGGCTGAACAAGCTTACACTCCCACCAACAATGGAGGAGTGTTCCCCTGGAGCAAGGTAGCATTTTCTAAACATGGTGGCTGGAGACACCTTCAGTTAGGGTTTCCCTGGAAGACCTTTAGAGAAGCGTGGTAGGGTTCCCTAGTGTTTAGTTTTCCTGCCTTGACTAGCTTGTCCTTGTGCTGGAAGAGTTGGACTAGTGAACTATTGTTGGGGTCTGTTTCACTGTTTATCTCATGCTCAGTAGAGACTTGGCATTGTCTTCTCATGCATCGGGAACTATGTAGTGATTAACATTGAGAAATGGTTATACCTCTCACTGCAGTGAATGAACGCTTGGCCTGAAAGAAAGAGGGGAGACATGATGAGCTGTGGATATATGGCCATACCCTATGCATATGGAGACTTCTGTGCAATTAAAGTATAATGTGATGCCACTGCATCTGCACCAGAATGACTAAAGATGGAAAGTTTGTAGCGTAGCTGAGACTCTTCCGTGTGACTCAAACTGGACACATGCATGCCTCCTACAGCAGACTCTGCTACGCCATGCACTAGAGGTACATGCATGTACTCTCACTGAAAGAATCTTTCCTGAATGTTCTTAAGGAGTTGCACAGAAGCCTAGTAGTTAAGAATACTTGCTCTTCTAGAGGACCCAAGTCTGTTTCTATAATGTTTCTAGCAGCACTACATATTGGAACCCAGCTGCAAACATCCAAAGAACCAGCAACAATAAGATGGATAAATACTCACGAATAATGTACAGCTTACGAGACACTGCATGTATGAGGCATACGCATACAGTTTGATTGTTCAGAGAAAATAGACATGAGCCATTTGTGTTGTTGAAAACTTGGTGGTATTTGGAAATAGTGGTGGGGAAACTGAGATGAAGAATCATGTGATGGCTTTCTGGGGTGCTGGTTGCTTTATTTGTTGAGCTGGAAATTGGTAAAAGGCCTGTATAATGAGTTACACATGTTGGGAAACGGAACTTTCATATAGCTGTTAAATTTCAGTTAAAAAAATAAACTGTGAAGCCAGGCATTGGATCATATTCTTGCAGCATAGAAGCGATTGAGGCAGGAAGACTGGGGTTTTGAGGCCATACTGAACTGCACAGCTTGAAGGCAGCCTGGCAGATATAACAAGGTCTTGTCTCAAATGAACAACAACAACAATACAATGGAAACAACCCAGATGTCCATTGATGGGTAGATGGGAAAACTATGCTCCATGGTAAAAAGAAAGGACCCGTGGAGAAATGACTCAGCCACTAAACTCCAGTAACAGAGAACCTAAGGTGAGTTCCCAGCACCCATCTTGGCCACCTTATGGTGGACTGAAACTCCAGCTTCAAAGGATCCAACAGCCTATGTGGCCTCCACAAACACCTGCATACACCTGGGATATGCACACAGACACATACACATAATGAAAAATAAAATTAAAAATAGAGACACATGGATAGAAGTTAGTATTTGAAGTGAAAGAGACCAGAAAAAAATAGAAAATTGATTTATTTTTGTTAAATGAAATGGGCTTGGGGAGCTGAGTTTAAACTCTAATTCTATCATTAATCACCTGTATATTCTGGGACATGTTCTTTTGTCAGTGCCTCAATATTCTGGTCTCTAAATGTTTATCAAAAGATTAATATGGGTAATATATGTCAAACACTTAGACGATACATAAGATGTTATATACCATACAGGTTATGATTATGATTTTTGAGAAATACCTTTCTGTAGGAAATTTCTGGGCCTGGAAATTGCTATGTAGCTCAGGCCAACAATGCTATCCTCCTGCCTCAGTCTTCTGAATACTGAGTATTAAGATTCTGAGTACTGAGATTGGAATTATGGCTCTTATTAAGTAAGAAATACATGTTAAGTGCTGGTCTAGAACATAACCTGGTGCATGGTATGGTAAACTCTGCTGCTGCTTATTAAATGTCTTGACAAGATATGGAAAACTAACTACACACAGAGTACCTCCTCTTGCCACAGAGACTAGCAGAGAAAACCGGAAGTGAACTGCATGCAAATCAGCTTGCACTTAATTGGACTTAGATCTTTGCTGACACCCTGGGAAGTCAGTATTGTTTTATGCTGTGGAGACAGGGAATGGGCTTTATAACTGTATTGAATGCATAGGCAAAACAAGCCTTGGCCAGGATTCCTTGGCAGTTAACTCAAGAGCAACTGTAGCATCACCAGAATGATGTGCTGCCAGAAGCCTCAAAGTTAGGGTGGTGCCGCTCTACCAGCTCACCACAGGAGATTGTACCAAAACCGTGGGCAGGATCCCACACTGAACAAATTACAGGGCAGAGAACTGGAAGTCCAAGCATAGGCAGAATGTAGAAGTATCTCTCAGTGTTGGTCCCTGCTGAGAGAAAACTAGCTACACAGGGGTGCTGATCAGTAAATACTATGGTAGGGCAACAAAATCTCTATGAGGTTGCTAGAAAACTAATAAAATACTCAAATATTTGTTTTTCTAGCCCCAGGCTCTAATAGTGCCTTAATACTTTTCTACTCATTATATCTTTTTGGAGGCAGTTCTATTTTTGAATTTAATGAGTTCCTGAAAATTTATATGAAAAGTATAATATATAAAAGTGAAATAACCTTACCTATTATGTGAGGAATTGTATCCTCAAGAAATAAACAAATTATAAATTCCCCAAAAACATTTAATAAATATTTTAATCATAGGTTAAAAATAGAAACCAAAGTACTATGTCATATATTTAACTACTTAAAATGTTAAAAAAAAAATCAAAATAAGAACAACAATAACCACACAAGTTAGAGTCTGTGGAGATGGCGTGGTAGGTGAAATGCTGCCTGTGCAAATACATGAACCTGAACTGGAATCCCCAACACCCACTGGTCACACATGTCTGTAAGGAGTTAGGGAGGGGTAGGAGTTTTATGTGTGTGAGCATAGGTGTGGAAATAGGCTAGACAATTTATCTACTGAAATGGCAAGCTCTGGGTTCAGTGAGAGACCCTATGTCAAAAAAAAAATGTTTTTTTAAAAAGTAGAGCAGCGATGTAGATCCTTGAAGCCAACTTACTTCTGCATTTTTTACACAGGCTACCTATCTACTTGTGTGTTTGCATCCCTCTCTCCCTCCCTCCCTCCCTCCCTCCTTCCTTCTCTCTCTCTCTCTCTCTCTCTCTCTCTCTCACACACACACACACACACACACACACACACACACCACCACCACCACCACCATACTGAAATTACATTATCTATAGTAATTTCTTAGCTTAATTTCTGCCTGTTCCTAGTCAACTTGAAGAACTATTATGAATTCAACTGCCCGAGATGCTGGGTAAACACATGTACAAGTCCTGAGAATAAAGTACAGGGCAAAGGGGGACCTGAGTTACATGTTGTAACTATAAATCTCCAACCTTCTAGAATAGGAAAGCAGCCCCAGGCTTTGGGTCAAAACCACAGCAAAATAATTCTTCAAGTATATGGCCCTCTGCTGTAGAAGGGATAGTGATATCCAGGTAGAGGACTGAGTCAAATGGATATAAAAACTTCTAAAATGGACTCAGGAAAAGTGATATAATAATATATCATCTTTGTGTAGAACAATCCTCAAGCCCTACCATTCTAAAGTAAACCATCTTTATTCTTCAATGAGGGAAGAGGAAGGTCACAGCAGTTCCAGCTGCCTGTTGTCCTATGCCCATGCTTTTTAAAGTAGCCTTTCATGGTCAAGTTCCCTGTGCACTTATAAGCACACCACAGCTACTCTTTCTTTTAGGCCAGAAACCTTTAGGGAAAAGCAAGTCTGGACAGCTGCAGAGGGAGCCCATGCCAGATACCTAAGCTTATAAAATAGACAGCTAGGTTCGCCAGACATAAGACTGAGAGGGAGCAAAAACAGATTGAGCAGAGGAAACAGAATAGCCTAAAAAATTTACTGATTTGTGAACAAGGAGGTATGTAAGGCCATTACAGTCATAAAACAAAAATAGGACCAATCACAACCCAAGACTACCAAAGAAATATAATAGGAGCTAAAGATGACTAAAGACAGCCTTTTCCTCGTTTGCTTTGCAAACAATAGTGGTAACATGCAATAAAACACACACACAGACACACACAAGAACTTTAGACAGGAAAAGAACTGACCTTGCTGGAGCCAAGCTGTGGCTGGCTGGCGGTGCAGCCACAGGATACCTCAAATTGCTCATTAAGCTGAAAGTGTATGGAATTCCAGATTTGGTGTGGGAAAGGCATTTTAGGGTGGCATATGTAATGTGTGAAAATTGGGTTGTGTAAAAGTTAAATATGTGAAAGTTAAGAACCATCTGTGTCCACATTCCACTTGGCTTTCCCCAGGGCTTGATAATATAAATCTTCCAACCTAAACTCAGGGTCACCATAACAATGACTAATGTCTGTATACGATTTCACCACTTAGTAGTTTACAGAACACTCTTACTAATTCTTCTACTTAATCCTTATCTTGGAAGGTTACTACATCTGTGGTTTACTTTTGAACAAAAAGAATATAAATTTGTGTCTGTAAACTTACAAAAAATAAAGGTTTTTCAGAAAGGCAAATTTGTAAGCTATTTCCCCAAAGATAATTTTCAGATCGTCAATCCTTTAGGACAAATCTTAGAGTGTATTACGATTTTCTGGGAACTTGTAAACTTTTAAACATACACACTCACTCTCACACACACAGCTGTTCTAATCTTCCATTTCTGATACAGTAGGAGCTTAATAACTTCCCAGTAACTGTTAGTGAGGATCTAAGGCACACATATTATAAACAGCGTGTGTGTTGTAGAGGAGTCTCTCTGGAGAAAGTACATGTCAAATTGAAATATGCTTTCTATGAAACAGAAAGCAAATAGCTTGGGTTCTATAAAGAAAAGGATGGGTGATAGGAAAATATTTACAGAATAGCAATAGAGTTGTGTATAACTTCAGTCTGGAAAACATTTTAATGCAACAAGTTCACATATAGGTGTCCATATTACAGGGGAGACACCTATAGTGCACTAGAAATAACAAAGATAAAAGACAGTATGTATGACATACTGAAATATTGTCAGGGGTTTGGGAAATGTTTATGATGTGCCAGTCAACCAGCCACAGGTCTTAAGATAGAGCTGCTTTTGAGAGATTGGAAGGAGAGAGGACAGAACTGTGTGGAACTCCCTGGTAATTGTTGCATTGACTGTCTCTGAATTTGGGACATAAGGATAATTTTTAATTCTTTCTTTTTATTTCTATAGTGAGTACCCCTTATTTATACAGCAAGTAAATAAATCTGCCTTTAAAAGGTTCTCAGAGACTTTTAGAACCTCCACTTAAAGGAGGAAAACACCATTTTTAAAGCCACTGTTAAAATCCTATCCCCTTTGTTTAAGCAATTTCTCTGATACAGTTACACATTTCTTGTAACATAATTCATCTAAATGGCAATTTGGGACTATTTACTAGTGCAAAAAGGGGGATTATACCACTCAATCAACTAGTGTCGACTTACCACATTTCATTGCACAGAGGCTGCTATTAAGACAAGTCTAAACTAATCTCCTATTCCTTTT
The DNA here is from genome assembly GCA_004025045.1 of Sigmodon hispidus. Taxonomy (NCBI): domain Eukaryota; kingdom Metazoa; phylum Chordata; class Mammalia; order Rodentia; family Cricetidae; genus Sigmodon; species Sigmodon hispidus. The sequence continues at coordinate 163,016 of PVIH01002598.1, forward strand.
TCCACTCCTCATGATAATCTAGATTCACCTGTACCTCTACTACTCCTATGAATTTTGTTTCACTGTCTGAATACTTCCCCCGATATACAGTCTAGCCTCTGATACTTATAGGTACTAAATGTACCATTTCAGAAAAAGAACTATAAGCTGTTGCATGTTATGGTATGCTGCCTACAACTTATGCCTGTAGCAGAAGTTTATATTGTATAGGTCTCAGTGCAGGGAAAATATTCTCCCTGGAGGAAGAACGAATCAATGGTTCAAACATTAGCTGCCTTTAAATAAACATTTCCCAGACAGGCCAAATATAGTTGTATTTTTGATTTTCTGTAGATAGCTTAACTCAAACTGTTTAAAATCATTCTTATTTTATAATATATTCATAACTGTACTCCTTTGAAAATTAAGCTAATACTGGATATTTTGTATACATAAACACCCAGTTCTATGAAGTCTAGAAAATTCTGCTACTATAAAAAGATCTATATCTAGACTTTTGGAGACAAAATCTATACATATGAATCAATAAGAGACAAATGTCAGACATTGTAGATGACTGGCTACATGGAATTAGCTCACTACACTACATGGATCTTCAAATTCACATGTGTGTATTTTTGTACGTGTGTTCATATATATGTATACCTGCATGTACATACTGTGATCATGTGTATAAAGGTCAGAGGTCAATCTCAGGTGTTGTTCCTTGAAGCTTTCAACTTGGATTTTTTTTTTTTTTTTTTTGAGTCTCTCATTGTTCTAGAGCATCCCAACCAGCCCCGCAGATCTGCCTGTCTCTGATTCCCCTATGCTGGGTTTATAATTTAAATACTACAGTGGCAGATTTTTGCTAGCTCAGAATGCTTGACAATATAGTAACCACAACCAAGGTTGTAAAGTTTATTAAACTGAAATGAAGCCTTGTTCTGAGAACTAAGGAGGGACCCACTGCTCCCCAGCCACTCTTCAACATCATTTCTCAGCCTGCTTCTTCATTAGTATATGAATGATCCTGGGAATAGACCAAAGTGAAGTGATGCTTCTTAGGGAAGCATGGCAGGTAGGATGCTTTGGACCACAAGTAAGGCTCAGATGCACTAACTGAGAAGAGAACTTCATGTGTCACTGGAGAAGAAGTTCTGAGTGAGAGTGAGTGAATGCAGCAGGTTTAATCTCCTGTCCAGAAACCAGGATTTTCTAATCTGACCAATCTCTCTCCACCATCAGGCTGGTAGGAAAGTGATTCTTCAGACAAGTTTCTCAGACAAGGATAAGCAAACTGACCCAAGGACTTGACCTGGACCATTGCCTGATTTTATAAGTAGGCTTAATGGAAACATATCTAAGGCGATTTCTTTTATAGAGTATCTGTGGCTGCATTTGGATTATAACAGTTATGAGTAACTACATGAGAATTTGAAAATTCTCAGAGTCAGGTCAAGACAAGAGATAGCCAGCTTACTCACCACCACTCATTGTTCATATTATCTGTTACTGTTTCCAAGGGGCCATTCATCTATCCAACAGCAACTCATGCTTCCAGAAGTGTTTATTAGACACCCCTCCCCGTGAGTAGACTTTTACTTTCATAGACAAGAAGGCAGAAGAGGGAGGAGCATGGATAGAGGGGAGGGAGGGAGGAAGGGAGGGAAGGAGAGAGAGAAGGAGAGAGGAGGAGGAAGAGGAGAGAGAGAGAGAGAGAGAGAGAGAGAGAGAGAGAGAGAGAGAGAGAGAGAGAGATCTGGACTGGATATACATTTCTCCAAAGCTGGTTAAATTGAACCTGGGCATTTCTAAACTCTTGTTCCTCGTTCTTCCCAGTCTTTGAACTAATCTTTCTCTAATTTCTCTTTTTATATTTTTGGTTGTGAGCCTAGCCCTTAACGGCTGAGCCATCTCTCCAGCCCCTAATTTCTCATGTTTTCGTGCTAATGTTGTCTTCTTCATGAGGCTCCCTTTCATACTTAATCTGATTCTGTAACCATCTTAAACTGAGGTGCAAGGTGGAGAGAGGAGAAGAAAGACACGGAGTATGTGCTGAGAGTCTCCTCCTATGAGACAGACATTGCACAGGGTGCCTGGCTTACTCACTTTGTCTTCAGATCTGAAGCTGGCCCGGGTGAGTGCTCTTGGTATGCAATGCAGGCTGGGTCAGCAGAGGGAGACTTTGGTTCATAGTTACCAAGGAGAGTGCAGGTCCAGTGTGTTTGGCAGTCATCTGACAATCTTTTATAATTAGGCTCCTGCAAAATGAGATGTTCTTTATAGTCCTTCCCTTTCCTAGTCTGAGGTCTTAGAAATATAAAATTAGATTAAAACTAGAAATGATCCTGGAAAAATAATTCCCATGAGGGGACACATTCATAAAAGGAGATTATGCGAAATGTTCATGCTGATCATAAAGAGAGTTTCAGTTTTCTTTGAAATGCAAGGGAGAGAAAACCAGCATTTACTGAGCATTTTTCTCTGTACCATCTATATTAACATTCATAAATATCCACTGACTTATTATAATTACTTAGCAATAGATTTGGGTTACAGACAGAAAAATTGACCATAGAGAGTTAAATACATGGTTTAATATGCCCATGGAGGCTGTTGCCATTTGTTTGGCTTCTCAAGGAAATATAAAGTAGCCTTTATGGGTATCACTACATTTAAGTGAAGTAGTAGCTCAGGGTGGCCCGAAATCAGGATACTTTTGCTTCTGTCTCCCAAGTTGCTGGGATTAAAGACAGCTGCCACAGTAGTTAGTCTTTTTGTTCTGTGTGTATTATCTCAGAGAGATGACTGCATCAACTCTAGGATTTACACATCTCTTAGAGGAAGGAAACAGATAAGGCTGGCATATTAGTGTTTGTTTCATTAGCAAAACAAAAACTTTCCCCCAAACCTCCTCATCAGTCTTGTATTTAAGTTCCAGTAATCACAACTGGTCACTCGGATACCTGCTAGAAGAGAAGGGGATAACTGTCACTGTCAAGGTCACTGGAGATTAGATGTGTAAACACAACAACCATATCTGAACTACTGCCTGGGTTTTTTTTTCTTTTTTTATAAACTCCTCTTGCAACATAACTAGCATCCATTCACTTGCACATTGCTTCTGGCTGTTTTCACATCATAATGGTAGACCTCTGACAAACTGAAGGGCTCCAAAGTTCAATGTATGTAAAATCTGGCCCTTTATAGAAGAGTTTACCAACTCCTCATTATTCTACTCATGAGCCAGTATCTAAAGTAGGCTATTTCCTCTCCCAAACCAAACCGGGAGAAATTCTGCTAGGAAAAAAAATAAAAGAACACTGTCAGATAGGTGAGTCATTTGCAGGGGTTAATTCTGTTCAGAAAAGCTGAGCAAACAGCGGAAGAGCATAAGTTGACTAAATGTAGTCTTGTGTTCAAACTCAATGCTCTCTGATGTCACATCTGCTGTGGCTTGGATATAAAAGACTCATGTTGAAGGCTTGGTCTCGAGCTTGTGTGACACTGTTGACACTGGATTAGGGAGGTGCTAAATTCAACAATGGACTAAGTATTAATAAAGTCATTTTTACCAAGCCATTAAGGAAATGGGTCACTAGAGACACAATTTGAAGAACATATGTTGCCCATGACCATCCATGTCTCTTTCTCTGCCTCCTGTCCACCATGTGGTACCACACTGATCTACTTCCTCCTCCCCACTTGGCATTCTGTCTCACAAGCACAGGGTCCAGAAATGATGGAACCAAGTGACTATGACACCGAGCTCCAAAATTATGAGCTAAACTAACGTTTTCCTTTCTCATGCATGCAATCACTGTGATGAAATGCTAACTGAAACAGAGTGCTTTTGACTATATCATGTTTGGGGGAGCTTTTCATCTGTGAAGGAGGTGTAAGAGCTGCCTGGGGGTTCAGTTGAGCTATTGAGTTTTACAGAAGATGTAAAACATAATCCATCTAAATAGCTTTGCAAAACAATCATTTACTTTTAAATTGTATGTCAATTTTCATTTCCCACTCTGTTCTCTCTGTCATGCATGTGTGCACTGATAGCTAACCTGAGCTACTTTAAGATGTTCCGCCTTTCTTTTACTTCTTAAACACTTGAACAGGCAGTAAAGAATCAATGAAAACGTTATAGCCCATCTCACTGTTATCTTCTATCAAGGAAATACATGCAATTTAGGTTTGCTTGTATCTCCCACATAAGACTGTGTGGTCATTAGCACACATGCATTCTGCACTTGACTTACATATGACAGCTGGATGGCATCTGACCACCCATTAGCTGGTCTTTTGCAGCTGAAAATGATAGTGCTGGCAATAACACAGTTGTGCAGTCATCAGTGGTCTGGCTGATCATATCTTCTTGTATGTTGGCCACAGCACCTCTGTAAGTGGCAGGTCACAGCTTTGTCCTGCGTCCATGCCTTCATTTGGTTGGCAACCTTGAAAAGGCATCACAGATGGTCAGAGAGTTAAGAGCTATGTATTTTGCAACAAAGGTGCAAATCAGGTGACTTTGAAAATTTTTTCCCCGTCTCACCTTTCTCCATAAATCAGTCAGAAAGGAGCTAGAAATTCCCCTTGTCCACTTCCAGTCTCCTATTCCATACTTGAGAAGCTTCATAAAACCTCTCATGCAAGTTTTAGTCTACTCCTCTGCCAATGGAATGCTTCCTCCTTTCCAAAATACCTTTCATCACTGGGATAACACTTCTAAAGTTATGCTTTATAGCCAGCTTCCCCCAAAAGCCTTAGAAGAAGTGTAAAAAGCACAGGGCTCCTGAGAGCTAATAAGTCAGGCCATGGATTTCTAACTCACATTTGATTCCCTACCACTTTCTAGGACTTTTTATTTGCTCCTCAGGCCTTGGAAACTGCTAAGCAGAATCAGAAACTCTGTTTGGAGATCTTATCTTCGCAGCTCACCACTGGTGTCCTTTCCTCCGCTATCTCTCCAGTCTGGCATTCCTCCTCCATTCCTCTTAAGTGCTGGAGTCTGTCACGATGGATAGAGGGCAAGAGCTACAGTGTAATCTGACTTTCTTTCAGGGCCACTGACCAGAGGAAACAAAAGGTAGACTGGAGAGGCTCTCCTGATGCTGACCAGCCAATGACTCTGTAGTTCTCTTCTGTGTTTAAAATCCCTTATCTGTAGGGCTAGCAAATCCTCAGGCCCACAAGTCAACTGGAAGCTTATCTCTGGGGCTGGCACTTCAAAGAGAGGCACACACTGTTCCCTGGGGTCAGATGCTCTGTGTCAGTGGGAGATGGGAGACATTTGGATCTGTCAATTTAACATGAGTAACACACCCCATTAACTTTTTCTTTTGTTTTGAAGCAGAGTTCATTTTCCCCTTATTGTATAATCAGTGCTTTTGGCAAAGAACAAAATGTGGAAAGGGTTTCTTAACAATTTCTTAACTTCGCTTGATCACCTACACTTTGGGTTTTTGGCTTTTTTTAATACAAAAATAAAATAAAAATGTTTCCTCAAAGGTTTATATCATTGGGTAGATGTGATTTTAATTGATTCATGATTTATGTACCAAGTAAGTTGTTTTATTTCTTCATTTAGACACAGTATGTATTTTGTTGGTTTCCAATAGTTTTCATTTGTATTGTTATAATGTCTTGATTGGGAAAGTCTTTTTCTTATTTATACTAACTTCCTTAGCTAAAGTTTCTTGGAGTGATAAAATGATATGTATATACTATATGGTGACTATTATAAGACAATTTGACAGAAAGTTTCTTCTCATTTATGCTTTCACCATGTATGTGGCATTGTCACTGTACTGTTTAGCTTTCATTATTAATAATGACCAACATTTTTCTCATTAAAATTATTTTTGACTTAATCTATTTATGCCCCTTCCCTGTGTTTCCATTCCCAATATTTTTCTTTTAATTTTGTGTAGATTGTTGACTTTTATTGATGTTGCAAATCAAACTTGTTGTTTTCTATTTGATTTTGGTTTGTCTGGGTTACTATGTTTTGGAAGTACTTCAGTTGTATGACATTGTGTTATTTTTCTGTCACCTTTAAATTTAAGGCCTTCCTGTCCAAGGTAATCATTTTCGTTGTTGCTTGTGTACTTTGAATCCATTTCCCTTTTCAGAGTTTTTACCCATTTCCTCAACCTTGATTTATTGTCTGACTTTACCTCTGTCACTCAGTCTCGAAGAGTTGGATCACTAGAGCCCTCTAGTTACTGTGATATATTTAAGAATAAGCTTGCAACTAAATCCAGATGACTGTGAGATACATATAAGACACACATACAAAAATTGCATCATATTACTATGGAAGAGAAGCCAAATTTTCTGCTAGATATGAATGTGGGGGCAGGGCACAGACTAGAGCTTTAGAAATCCCTCTTTCCACCAACCAGACAGACTGTGGGAGTGAAGCTTTCACTCAGAAGACCAGACCCAAATAGAGGGATTTAGATTCCCAATGATACTCTTTGAGCCAGGTCATCAAACTACACTTAAAAGATAACATATGTATAATTTTTTATTCTGTGAGCTAATACTTCTTTACTCGTTTAAGCCAGATTAAATGGAATCTCAGTGAAAACCAACAGGGATCTAATGCATGAAATATTACTGCATGCATATTTTCTTTCCTAGTGAAATGTTGGCTACAATCTCCTAATCCTGCCATATTTCTCCTTTTGCTTCAACAGTGTAGCAATTTCCTCAGAGACTAATCATCCCCTCCTAAAGAGAAGCTCATTAAGACGCAGGAGGTTCCAAAATAGGCTAAAATTTAGAGAGAAAACAACTCAGAAGTTTCAGGAAGTCCCTGAAACTGTCCAGATACACTAGCCCCCCACCCCCTCACCCAAGTTTATAAGAGCAGTAAAGACTGCTAAAATAATATTCTAAGCCAAGCCAAGCCACCCAGAAGAGTGTCAGAACAGATAAACTGCCTGGAAGGGAGACCAGCTAGCTCTGCTGTCCCAAAGAGGCTCAGACCAACTGAGTTGCCTGAAAGAGACACTCTCATATCCACAGAGCTGCCAACAAGTTGTGCAAAGAGCTCCAGGGTTTCAGTTTTTGCAATTTGTCACCCATGCTGGGGTGGACTTTTGGAGATTCAGCTATCTTTAAATTATTTTAAATTATCTTTTCCCAATAAAACTCAGTCCAGCAGCTTCCTTCTCACCAATGCCTAAGGTGATGCCATATAAGCAGCAATGCTTTGCAAATGCCTGAAGGAATCTGTTGAATCAAATGTGAGTGGATCCCACATTTGCTCAAAGTCACTTTTGAAAAGTCTCCTGTTTGTAAGCTTGCTTACCACCACTGCTATCTCTTAATCAGAAAAGTAATCTATAGGAGAAGTTTCAAATATTTAATCTCCAATGTGTCTTGATCCACATTAAACTGGAGCTATGTGTAAATAGTGCTTGGAATGTTCACTACATGCTTCAACAAAACAGACTGGAAGATGTAGAGTGCCCCTTCTTGAATGAGTGGCTCAATAAAATGTAATGTTTGCTTTCTATCCTTTGTAAAAAACCGGTTTTTCTTTGGAGCTTGATTCCTTTCTCACCAAGCTACTGACATCCTCTCAAATGGAAAGGGGCTGAGAAATGAGACGTTTTCCTGGTGATTACCGTGAAAACTTGGCAGCAATTCTGTACTCAAATGTCCACGAGCTACTGCTATTGTTCACTGTTTAGGAAGCCTGCTCTTTTCCTTTGCACCCATTAAACCAAAATGTCATAGTTAAACGGAAACACTTGCAGAATACATTGGAGAAAGACATTAAATGACATATCATTGTGGGGACAGCTGGCAATTCTTGATCTTTTTTCTTTAATAACCACTGAGTTGAGTTTCAAAACAAACTAGGTAGGGGAGGGTCTTCTGCCATATTTTTATAAAAAATAAATACTAGAGGAACACAATGGAGTGATCATATGACTATCCCATTTATTCAAAACAGTGACTGTAGCTGAGCCTGATGGAGTATTTACTATGTGCCAGACACTGTGAAGCATTTGACACACATTACATCTATTGTATTTCACAGTGCAGTTACTTAATGAGTGTGTGGTTTTACAGGGCTATAGAAGAAGAGCTATGATGCATATTAGGTTATTGCTCAAATCCTAATTGGTATTAATAATAAAAACCCATAGCCAGATATTGGGGCAAATGCTAAAAGATCAGAGAGATAGAGGAACAAGCCACAGCCACTTCTCACCTTGCCAACTTCTTAGCAGAAAGAGGAAGATCTCTTCCTGCCTTATATTTCTTTCTCTGCCCAGTGATATCACTTCCTGTTTTAAACTTCCTAGTGCTGGGAATAAAGGCATGTGCCACCACTGCCTGACGTCAATGGCTAATTCAGGGGCTGACTCTGTCCTCTGATCTTCAGGCAAACTTTATTTCTTTAGAACCTACACAGTATATCAAAACCCCTGGTAGTCTTGCTTCAGAGCTCAACCATTATGTCTTAGTGATTCCTATAATATGTCCCTAGATAAATTGACAAGCTTGTGGGAATAAAGAAACATCTTTGGGGGGAAAGTCATCTCTCAAATCTATTAAGATTTGAATTACACTCACCCTTGACTTATCTTACAGACATGGAATTTCCATTTAAGAATGTTGGTTGCCGCATTGTTGGCAAGGTCAGGAACATGCGAATGTTCATTAATAAATAAAGCTTTACTTAATAATGATATGATCATACTTGTCAGGAATCCCTTGAATGAATTAGACCTAGATCTATTGACTTGGAAGTTTATTCATATTGTTATTAAGAATAGCAAACAGAAGAGAACAATATGGTGTATGATTCATTTTTATCAAATAATGAGCAAATATATTTAGTATCTGGAGAAGAAAGGGAAGGAAATGGGCCTAAACATGGTAAGAAAGTAGAACAGGGAGATGGCTCATTGAACAAAACACTTACTATATAGATCTGAGTTTGAAGCCCCAGAACCCACATAAAAGAGCAGTAACACTTGTCACATTGCCAGTGCTCCTGGTGAGATGGCAGGTGGGACATGGACAGCAGAATCCCTGGAAGCTCAAAGGCCACTTAGCCTAGAATGTGCATCAAAATGTGTTCTGCATCTGAAGGAGGGTGAGAATCAACACCTGATGTTGACATCAAGTCTCCAGAAGTGCTATGGCATATACGTACCAAAATACACATATATACGCACTTCTTATACACACATATACACACACCCTACACGTACTTTCATGGCAAAAAAAAAAAAAAAAAAAAAAAAAAAACTGAGAAAACAATGACTAAAACAACACAGAACCACTTCCAATGAAAACATCAAATACACTTCTACATCATTGTTGCATATCTGTAGTAATTGATCTTGTATTTAGGAAAAGCTGGAAAGCAAGAAGAGCAACTGTTATAATAAATATCAATTTACTAATGGTTGTGTTAAAGTGTATTCTTGGACTTTGGCCAATTTTTAATACAAGTTTTTATAATTAAGAACAATTATCATGGAAAAGGATTACAATCCTTTTAGAAGGGGGACAAGTCTCAAAGCTAGAGATGGAATTCAGATGAAATGAAGTGTGGCCAGTTTGCTGCAAGGTAAACATGGTCTCTGAGAAGTGAGATAGAGACAGCTTTGTCAAGTCTCATGGCTGGGACCAAACTGGTATTAAACTAATTCCCACATCCCTAGGCTGTGACTTACTTAGCCTCAGATCACAGGTACCTTGTCCATATGTAGTTATCTTTAGCCCACTAGTAACCCCCAAAAATTTGAAACTATGTATGGCCATTACAAGAATACTTTTAGCTAACCATAGCTCTGCATAGCTATTTAACTCAGTGATGGCGACATCTGCACCAGCCAAATGCATGTTCTGTGGCGAGGTTGCTCCTATCACAGAATACACACAGATTTCTTCCTCTCAGAAAACTTCTCTGTACATGAGCATGCTCTCACATATAATGCCCACTATAGAAATAAATAAATACATAAAGGAATGCTGGGTCTTTTGTTGTTATTGGGTTTGGAGTAGATATTAGGAAGCTACTTAAGGTTTTTTGTTTGGTGGTTGGTTGGTTTTACTAGTTAACCTATCAAATACCTGTTACCTACCATGACATGTGAGGCTTCTAATCTGACTGGGACCTTAGAGCCCATTCGCTACAGAGCAACACCTAACCTTGGGATGAGGGAATTGAACCTACTTCAAATGGATACACCAGACTGAACTAGCTCACTTTGAGACTTCTTGCCCTCAAGGATGGGGGAATGGCATGGGGGAAGGCTGAGGGACGACTGGGAGGGATTTGGAGGAGGGAAGAGAGGGTGAGCAGGGAGATATATGGAAAAAATCTTTTCAAATATAAAAAAGGAATATAGTGAGTACAAAGTTGCTATAGAGATGACCTTGAATATGGCCTACTTGCATTAGTTTTGGAACAGAGTCTTACTTTTTAGCTCTGACTGCCCTCAAACTCTCTATGTAGAACAGACTGGCCTCACACTTGCAGCAATCTTCCTGCCTCTGCTTTCCAAATGCTGAGGTTGCAGATGTGTACCATCATGTCTGACCTTCTTTAAAAAAGTTAACTACCCGTGCTTGTTTCTAGCAGTCTCATGCTGGTTCTGTCTAGCTTTGAGAATAGAGTCAGTCAAAGATTTTACTAGCTAAGTGACAGGGCTATATTTTTATTTTAAAATACCAAATGATGGGTATGGATAGGTTGCTGTTACAATATTTGTGAAAGACACGGTAATGTCTAAATCAAGACTGTGCCTATAAGGATGGAGATAAAGAGTTGTGAGATGTTTTAACAAGAGAATTTATAAAGTGAATGGATACTAATGGGAGTAGCTGAGGGGAGTAATAAGGAAGAAAGAGATTTTAGGTGGATATATTCACATGAGTGTGGTGTATGCACGTGCAGATGTCTGTATCTGTGCAGGTTCAGAGGTCAGAGCAAGACATTGAATGTCCTGCATTATTGCTTTCTGTTGCATGCCTTTGATAGCAGGTCTCTCACTGAATCTGAAGCTAGGTTGGGATCCAAAAAATCTTACCAAGCTTCCCTGCACCTCCCAGTACTGAGATTATAGGTCTATGTGTGTGGGGGGCTATACTAGGCTTTTAAACATGGGTGATGGGGCCTGAGCTCCATTTAGCCAAGACTCTTACCCATTGAACCATCTCTTTAGCCCAACATCTAGTTTACTTGAATGGATAAGAACATAATAGTAATAGTAACTGTACTGATGGGAAAGGACTTTAGAAAAGTGTTCATTTGGAGTGAAATATCATTTTATGTTATATACTCTAAATTTGCGATGGAAATTTGAATGGAGAGGACAAAATTCAGATTTGGGAAATGGTAGAAGTTTAAATACATACTTAGGAATAGTTAGTCATGATCACAGCAGTTGTGAATCTGAGGCAGGAGGACCTTATATAGCAATGAAATGTCTAAAAAAATATAATTAGATTATGTATGATAACTGAGTCAAGGTGGATGCATATAAAGTGACAAGGAAAACAGGTGAAGGAAAAGGGTCTGGAAGTGATGAAATGTCTGGGCTCATCAGTGGAGGAAGCAGCCAGATGAGACAGCCCGGAAGACAGCAGAGGCATTGAGACCCATCAGGAGAATCAGAAGGGGTTATCATGCAACAGAGGGTGGAGAGAAATCCTAAAGGAGCACTGTTTGGTGATATCAAATACTCCATAGAAAGCAAGAGAAACAATGGGAAGTATTCACAGGCCTTGGCAATCTGAAGGTTGCTGAAGACCTTTAAAAGGACATCAAAGTACACAGGCAACAAAAGCAGAAATGAAGAGGTGGGACTGCATTAAAGTGAAGTGTTTCTACACAGGCAAAAGGGACAATCGACACAATGAAAAGGCGACCCACAGAATTGCGGAAAATATTCGCAAACCATACATCCAATGAGGAGGATAGCATTCCACAAATAAATATGAGTCACTTATGCAACTCAATAGCAAAAATCAGATAATCCAATCTAAAAATGGACAAAAGACTTAAATAAAGATGTGAGCTTTCCCAAAGAAGATAAATGAATACCCACAAGAACCAGAAAAGGTGTTCAATATCACTAATCTCCAGAGAAATGCAAATCAAAGCCACAGTGAGACATTATACCTGTTTGATGGTTATTAAAAAGACAAAAGACCCAGAGCCATGACTCAGTGCTTGTTGTAAAAGCCTGGAGACCAAGATCAATTTGGAAGAAGAGGCTCAATTCCATGTAGCTGTCTTGTGGCTTCCATGTGTGTCATGGTACACATCCATCCAGCCACACACAATCATGAATGAATGAATGAATGGGTAAATAATTTTTAAAGAGACAAGAGATCATACTGCTGGTTAAGGATGTAGAGAAGAGAGAATCTCCACACAATTCTGATGAGAATGTAAATTGGTACAGGCATTATGAAAAACAGTATGGAAGAATTAAAGAAAGGGTCACCATATGACCTAGGCATCTCATTTCCCCTTTTATTTTATTCCTCCAAAATGAAATGAATACTTAAGAGAAATACCTGCACTCTATGTATATTGCAGCAGTGTTCACAGTCATGAAGACATGGGAACAACATTCAATACCCATTGTTAGATAAGTAGATAACAAACCTGTGTCATATGTACAATAGACTATCATTCAACCATGGAAAGGAAGTCTATTACTTTTGACAATGTGGGTGACTCTTGTGGGGATGCTACTAAGTGAAATAAGTCAGATAGAGAAAGACAAATACTGGATGCTTTCATTTATGTGTAGAATACAAAATTATTGAACATGGAGAAATAGAACATAAGATGGTAGCTGCTGGGTCCTGGAAGAGGATGATAAGGAAAACAAGTAGATGTTAGTCAAGGGGTACAAACGTTAAATTTCAAGATTGGTAAATTCTGGAGATTTCATGAATATCATAGTTAACAGAACTAAATTGCAATGCAGCATTAAAATTTCTTGATTCTTGAATGTTCCCATCATTCCTGCAAAACATAAATAGAAGAAGTGACAGATACACAAATTGTGTCTTGACTTATAGTGGTCACTTCACAGTATGAAAATGTATCAGATCATCACATGACACACTCTAAATATATGCAATTTTATTTCAACCATACCTCAATAAAACTGGACAGTTTCTCCAAATAAAAAAGTAACCAGGTGAAGAGGTAGATGTTAATTTGCTTAAATGTATTAGACCCTTCGCTTTGCACAAGTATATCCAGCATCACCTTAAATATAGGATCAGGAAAAGGAAGTACTTGAAATTCAAGTAAAGAACAGTAAAGTATGTGGAGCTCAGACTGGCTTGCAATAGATTCATATGTCAATATAAGGTAAGGTGAGAACAGGTACAGGTGAATCTGGTGACAAAGGAAGTAAGCAGTAATAGCTAATGTTTCTTGGGTGCCGTTGTTGCTGGGCATAATGTCCAACATGTGACATCTAATTTTATGAACTACTATCTCATAAATAGTAGTATAAATTTCTCTTTATATAGTAGGAACATATTTTTTTTATCTAAAAGAGGTAAAAAATCACATAGTGAACAGTTGTAAATGAGTTTCAAACCTAGTACTGACTGACACAAACTGAAGACACTGGCCACTACAGAGGAGAAGATACAGGCAGAGTGTACCCTTGTTTATATGTTTTTAAAAGTTTTACATATATGGGGGCTGGAGAGATGGCTCAGGGGTTAAGAGCACTGACTGCTCTTCTAGAGGACCCAGGTTCAATTCTCAGCACCTACATGGCAGCTAACAGCTGTCTCTAACTTCAAGATCTGGCACCCTCACAGACATGCAAGCAAAACACCAATGCAAGTAATATAATAAAAATATTTTTTAAAAAGTTTTATATATGTATGAAAGGCTTCTTAGGAAACTGTGGGAGGATGTTTTGTTTTGAGATGAAAAATCACATCATTCATCCACAAGATCACAAGAGATTGTTTTTCTTGTATTACTATTCTGATAGCGTATGTGTGTCTGCAAGCAATGAGAGTGAATGACTCCAGTTCTTTGAATATAAGACCTTTGCACTCAATTGGCTATCTGGTCTGTTTGCTATGTACTGAGCACATAGGTAGAGGATAGTGAACATCAGCTAAACTCCACCTTAGCTTTCTGGAGCTTTCAGGAAGAGCAGCAGGTGAAATGCTGGAGAGTTCCAGATCCAGCTCTTGTTTGGATCTGAGCTGAAAGGAACTCAGGTACGTACTTTGGCTACAGTGCCTTTGCAGGGGTCCAAGTGCTGCTGGAGTGGCTGTGTAGACTGTTTTGCAGTGGGGTTTCTGTTTGTTTGTTTCAGATTCTACATGGAAAGTTCTGATCTCTCAATTTTATTTAGAAAGTGTACTTCTTGGGTTGCACCCACTATGTGCTAGCTGTGTACCAGATATTCTGAGGGTAGAGTTACAGTCAAGAATTAAAAGTGCCACAACCCATCTGTCACCTAGTTTATATCACTTTAATTTCTTCAGTTATGTGCACGATCTCATAAGCCTTATTAACGGAAACTCAGCATCTCTTCCTCCTGAATTATTTAAGAAATTAAAGTACTTCCTTGGTCCAAAGGGTTATGACCCACTTCTACAGCCCAGATCTTGAGCCCAGTGAGCTAACTGACCCAGACATGGAGTCCTTTTGGTTTTCCATGTTGAGTCCCTGCTATGTGCCTTTAAGGTCTCCTGAGCTTGGGTTTTGTTGGTTGGATGACTGGTCTTGCCTGGATTTTAGAAGAGGGTCAAAGCCCTTTGGATGGATGAAATGTTTTTATTTCCTAAATGATTCTGAGAAGATGATACTTAGATCTTATTCTAGCTACAGGGAATAAGTTTTATATGTAAGATTCAGCTCCTCAGAGCTCTTGGTCTACATACAACATGTCCATTATTTCCCAGTAGCATCAGACATTAGTCAGAAAGCTTTGCTTGCTCAGCACTGTGCAGACAGTCCTTCCATTACAGTAGGTTTTTTAGAAGCCCTTGTTCCCGATCCATTTGAGGTGATGCAACCAAGAACCAAGAACAGGCCAGAACCTGTTTCCTTTTTTTTCCCCTCTGAGCTATCACTTTGAAGCTACTATCTTCCCTTCACAATATATTTATCATAACAGATTTCAACATGAATAGTGCCCCCTGGATAGAGCATCTTACCATCAGTGTACATTCTTTAAACAGTTTAGCCCTCGTCTCTGCTTTCTAAGGAGAATGCCAAAGGAGATATATCGAAGACTAAATCTATCCCATTACTTCAAGGCAGTGCATGTCTTGTAGTTGCTTAGTTTACTCAAGTGACTTACAAAATAAAAATGTTCTGTTCCAGTGTGATTTTCGTACATTTTATTTTTAAAAACATATTTTTTTCTAGTTATCTAGGCACCTCATTATAAAAATAACGATAGCTATCATTTTTTTCCAGTAGACATGGTACAAATACTTTACATTTATTGTCTCATCTCTCTTATTAAAGAGTTATGAGCCTAATAGAGGATGTAACATGCACAGAAATTATAGTCCAAGACATGCATGTGAAAAAGATTAGAGATGAGGTAAATGCAATACATCAAGGGAACTCTTAGAAGGAAGGGATTACTTCTAACCAATCAACATTCAACATTGAAAATTGTGTGCACTTTACATCTTGGTCTCAAGAATCTTACAGACCATGAAGAAACAGACAAAGATACAAAACTGACCCCCATAGTATGATGTCATCTGAAGATGACAACCAAGGCCATTTGTGTAAACTCCTTGGAAGAGGTGAGCATGGAAGTTACTGAAGCTAAAGGATTGGGAGACTTTTGGTAAAACTGAAGTGGGCATCCCTGGTATCACAGGGTTGTACCTGGATCTCATTATATCAGTCCCACCCCCCGGAAGAGAGAGAGAAGCAAGGGGTTGTTAACTTCCCCACTCAGTTCTCCTTTGAGGCCTTAATTTTGAAGCCTTTAATGGCAACCAGTCCTTCCCGTCCATACAACTGGCTTTTTTCCCACTGCAGATTTTCCTTCACTTTTCTTTCCTAAACTCTGTGCAGTTTGTGACCTCCTCTCCAATTTACCAATTCTGATTCACGTGTTCCTTCTTCCCCCTACAGAGAAGAAACAGCCAGCTTTTGGAGTTCCACACTTCTTGGAAAAAGGCCAAGCCTCCATAAACTCCAGAATATTATTGTGTGAATTAAAATGTTCACATGCTATCAGCCATGCAGTTACCCTGACGTTTATTTTGGAAAATATTACATTTGGAAAATGGGAAGCCTTCCAGGGCATTCCTTTACCTTAGGATGTCAGTAGACACAAGGGTATTTTGAGATCATTCCTTGCTCAAAAGTTAGCAAATAATCTGTACAAATAGACATATAAAATTGCCTTAAATAAGTTAGTTAAAGACTCTGGAGATTTACAAAGTTTCTATACAGTATTTGTTGAGAAATATGGGACAGAGGCTGCAATTCTAACTCACTCAAACAAACTTTCAAAACACCTTTGAGTTAACTCCCACTTGGCTCTTCTTTCACATCTCTCTTCCAATCACTGACCTTCTTTGCTGAATTTTATCCAAGATCTTTCATGCTTCAAGTCCCATCTCCCTGACTGCAAGAGGCAAAGAATCCTGTGTTCTGGAGCAGACTGTATCTAAAACCAATGGCTTAGGTACCCAAGAACCAAAGATGTTCATATTTTTCCCACAAATCCTCTTCTATCTTTTCCTTCTTGGCTTGATTTTATAATGCTAAAGCTCCAAGAAGAGAGAGCCAAGGGCCTATTATGCTTACTAATTCATCTTGTTCTTCTGGGTAGCTCAACTCCCAGTGATTATGTTTTCAGTGGCTACAGTACAATCAATACAAGCAGGATAGGCGGGGATGGCCTGGAGAGAAAGGGTTGAGTAATGGCCGGAGTGCGGCCCTTCTTGAGTGTTCTTTAGGCTTTGATATTAGATAAGGACTAAAATTCAACATGGTTCATTATTTCATTTATAAAATCAGAAAGCCAAAAGTTATGGAGAAGGAGAGAAGGAGGAAGAAAAGAGAGAGAAAATACACAGAGGAAAAGTAGAAGGACATATTTTTAACAGTCAACAGAGATTACCTATGGGAAAGTAAGTGTAATGAGACGGGAGTATGAGGTAAAGGCAGACTTCGGAATTACATACAGTTCTCTAACTTTTTTCTTTTATATCAAAGATGTATTTATATAGTGTATGAGTATTGAAACACTGAAAAAAGGAATATGAAATTCTACATATGAAACAAAAGCTAGCCAAGGAAAGTCAAATTAACAATAGTAAGTATAAAGTGGCATCATAAAATCAATCTGGGGGAAAAATGTAAATACACTCAAAAACCAACTGATAGTATGCATTAAAATGAGGATCCATTTCTGGGTAGTGATAGAATTAAAAGAAATTTTAACTTCTACTTTGTGTAATTCTTCTGCTATTTGAATTTTTAGTTTTAATGTGCATTGATTTTCTTCTGATCAAATAATTGGCTGGATGATAAAGTATTAGGAATTCAGTTACTTGATATTGCTGTCCATGAACTTTTGGCTTAGTTCTTGTCTGTCTGTCCATCCCTCTGTTCTTCCTTTCTGCTCCCTCTCTCTATCCATCTCTTCCACCATCTCTCTCTCTCTCTCTTTCTGTTGCTGGAATTAAACACATGTCCTTGTGTATGTTAGTCAGTTTCTCTACTACTGAACTACCTCCCCAGTCCTTCCTGGCTAGTTTTTTTTTTTTTTAGATTTATTTAATTATTATGTATACAGTATACAGAAGAGGGTACCAGATGCCATTATAGATGGTTATGAATCACCATGTGGATGCTGGGAATTGAACTCAGGACCTCTGGAAGAACAGTCAGTGCTCTTAATCTCTGAGCCATCTCTCCAGCCCCCTGGCTAGTTTTATAGATGGCCTTCAGTTCTAGTCATCCTTCAGTTCAAATGACCGTGGCAGTCTCAGGTTTTATAAGGACCCCAGCATTTACACTCTACCTTATATAAGTTCCTTCTGAGACATATCCCCATTTTCTTTCCCTAGTAGAATGTGTGTTCATCCCTTAACTCAGCTTGGCCATTAGTTTTCCTCACCTCCCAAGATGCAATTTTCACTTTGTTCCTGAAGCATTTACATAGTGGAGTCTTGTCACAGTGAAATAAATAGCATTTATAACCTCTTAATTAAAATGTTGATTTTGGTTCTGGTTCCGGTTCCAGGACCGGGTGCTGTCTGCAGATTTTGTCCCAGAGCACCCTGGAGCAGGCAGAAATAAACTCTGCCTGTCATGGCCCTCCCCACCCCAGCTGCTGCTGAGGGAATTTGCACAGCAGCCACCCCGCCTCTAATTGGTCAAACAGAGAAAGATTGAAGACTTGAAATTCAGTCCCCTGCACAGTGCAGAAGTAGTGATTGAGCAGACCTTTTCCTCAGAGGTCACAGGAGGCACGCAAGCCCAGGTGCCACAACTGACCAGGAGCCACCTAATTCTGAACCACTAAAGCCATGGACAGATGCCAGTGCAAAAACTTACATAATAATATATAGAACAACAAGGTAACTCCAGAAGAAAGTGGCGATCCTACAAATACAAGACCTGAACTGAGCAATGAAGAGGAAACAGAAGGAAGCATCACCAAAAATTCCTTTTTGATGATCATCGAAGCTCTCAAAAAAGATATGAAAAATAGCCTTAAAGAAATAGAAGAAAATACAAACAAAAAATTGGAAGAGATGAACAAATCTATGAAAGAAACATGCCAGGAACTAAAAGCTGAAATAGAAGCAATAAAAAAGGCGCAAAATGAGGCAAAGATGGAAATAGAAAATCTGAAGAAAAAAGCTGGAACCACAGATACAAGCATAACAAACAGAGTTCAAGAGATGGAAGATAGAATCTCTGAAGTGGAAGATTCAGTAGCTCAAATAGATATATCAGTCAAAGAATACATAATTTAAAAGAATAATTTTTAAAACTAAAAAAACCATAACTCAAAATGTTCAGGAAATCTGGGACACCATGAAAAGACCTAATTTGAGAATAATAGGAATAGAAGAAGGAGAAGAATACCAGCTGAAAGGCACAGATAATGTTTTCAATAAAATCATAGAAGAAAATTTCCCTAACCTGAAGAAGGAAATGCCTATAAAGATACAAGAAGCTTACAGAACACCAAATAGATATGACCCCCCAAAAAAGTCAGTGTGCCACATTATAATCAAGCCACAAAACATACAGAACAAAGAAAAAACTTTAAGAGCTGCAAAAGAAAAGGGCCAACTCACATATATAGGCAGACCCATCAGAATAATGTCTGACTATTCAATGGAAACGATGAAAGCCAGAAGGGCTTGGTCAGAAGTTATACAGATGCTAAAAGAGCATGGCTACCAAACTAGAATACTATACCCTGCAAAATTATCAATCACCATAGATGGAGTAAACAAGATATTTCATGACAAAGTCAGACTGAAAGAATATCTATCTACCAATCCAGCACTACAGAGAGCATTAGAGGGAAAACTCCAACCTAAGGACCCCAGATACACCCACGAAATCACAAACAATCAATAATTCCACAGAAGAATACTCCAGAGAAAGGAAATATAAACAAGTTACCACCAAAAATGGCAGGAAATATCAATCAATGGTCACTAATTTCCCTTAATATCAATGGACTCAACTTGCCTATAGAACGTGACACACTAACAAGATGGATACAACAACAGAAGCCATCCTTCTGTTGCCTACTAGAAACACACCTCAAACGCAAGGACAGACACAGGCTTAGAATAAAGGGTTGGGAAAAGATTTTCCAGTCAAATGGTCCTAAGAAACAAGGGGGTTTGCAATCCTAATATCTAACAAAGTAGACTTTAAGCTAAAAGCAATAAAAAGGGACCAAGGTGGTCATTACTTACTCATCACAGGAAAAATTGGTCAAGAGGAGATTTCAATCTTCAATATTTATGCCCCTATTATAAGGGCACCTACTTATGTAAAAGAAACACTGCTAAAGCTCAAATCTCACATCGATTCTTACACCCAAATAGTGGGATACTTCAATACCCCACTTTAACCCTGGATAGATGAACCAGACAGAGAATCAACAGAAAAATAAGGAGTGTAAAAGAGGTTATGATGCAAATGGATTTAATAGATATCTACAGAATCTTCCACCTAAACACAAAGGAATATACATATTTCTTAGCTCCTCATGGAACTTTCTCCAAAATTGACCACATAATTGGTCATAAAGCAAATATCAACAGATACAAAAAAAAATAGAAATAATCCCTTGTAACATATCGACTACCAGGGCCTAAAGTTAGAGTTCAACAACATCAAAACCTACCTACCAACTCATGGAAACTAAACAGCACTCAGCTGAACCATCTCTGGGTCAAGGAAGAAATTAAGAAATAAATCAAAGTCTTCCTAGAATTTAATGAAAATTAATCCACAACGTATCCAAACTTGTGGGACACAATGAAAGCAGTCTTAAGAGGAAAGTTCATAGTGCTAGATGCCTATATGAAAAACCTAGAGAAATCCCCCACTAGAGACCTAACAGCTCAGCTGAAAGCCTTAGAACAATTAGAAGGGAACTCACCTAGAAGGAGTAGACGGCAGGAAATAATCAAACTTAGAGCTGAAATCAATACAAATGAAACAAAAAGAACAATACAAAGAATCAATGAATCTAAGAGTTGGTTCTTTGAGAAAGTTAACAAGATAGATAAGCTCTTAACCAAACTAATGAAAAAACAGAGAGAGAGTGTCCAAATCAACAAAATCAGAAATGAAAAGGGGGACATAACAACAGACCCCCAGGAAATACAGAGAATTATCAGATCATATTTTAAAAATCTGTATTCCACAAAAATGGAAAACCTAGAAGAAATGGACAGCTTTCTGGACAGGTACCAACTACCAAAATTAAATGAAAATCAGATTAGTTATCTAAACAGGCCTATAACCCTTAAGGAAATTGAAGCTGTCATTAAAAACCTCCCCAAAAATAAAACCCCTGGCCCAGATGGTTTCGGTGCCGAATTCTACCAGACATTCAAAGAAGAATTACTACCGTTACTCCTCAAATTATTTCCCACAGTAGAAACTGAAGGAATATTGCCAAATTCCTTTTGTGAGGCCACAATTACCCTAATACCTAAGCCACTCAAAGATACAACAAAGAAGGAGAATTGCAGACCAATTTCCCTCATGAATATTGATGCGAAAATTCTCAACAAAATTTTGGCAAACCGTATACAACAATGTATAAAAGATATCATCCACCATGACCAAGTAGGCTTCATCCCAGAAATGCAGGGCTGGTTTAACATACGAAAAACTGTAAATGTTATCCATCATATAAACAAACTAAAGGAACAAAACCACATGATC
>PVIH01002599.1:0-107117 GCA_004025045.1 Sigmodon hispidus
CACCTGCTCTGCTTAGGCTGAAGAGGCCTCCAAAGCTCATGCCCTGAGCCAAGTCACTGAGAATGTATGCCTGCAGCAGGCATGTGAAACCCTAATCCCATGGGTCACATACAAATGAAAATAGTTGTGAGTGTGGCCCAACATAGATTATGAACTTATTTAAAATATTATGAGACTTATTTTAATGTTTGGTAACTAAATTGCATAATTTTCAAGTATAAACCTTGTAGACAACACAGTGTCTAAAAGACTGTGCCTTTGAGAGTTATTAGCGTTTCAAAGTATCGATGGTCACTCGAAGGCTCAAAATTTCAGACACTAACCACTATGAACTTCCAAGTTTCTGTTGGCCATTTCTGTGTTACTGTAAGGAAAGACCTGAGTTTGTCAACTTGAAAGAAGCAAGGTTTATTTTGGGTCCTGCTCTCAGGTGTTCTTGTTGTTGTTACTGGGCTCTGGCGCTTTACATTTGTGGTGACTGTGACACCAGGGTGGGGAGTGTGACAGAGGACTCCTGTTCCAGTCACAGTGTCGGGGAAGAGGGACACAGGGCCAGTATCCTCTCAACAGCCGGGGTGTGTGTGTGTGTGTGTGTGTGTGTGTGTGTGTGTGTATGGTGGATGCATGCAAATGTGTGCACACACATGCACACACAGAAGACATCAGGTACCCTCCTTTCTCATGCCTTGAGGCAGGGTCTCTCACTGAAACAAAAGCTTGCCATTTTGGCTGTGGTAGCTAGCAAGCAAGCTCTTGGGATTTGTCTCTGTCCCCTAAGGTTGGGGTTATAGGCAGGCTTTTACATTTTCACTTGTGTGTGTGTGTGTGTGTGTGTGTGTGTGTGTGTGTGTGTGTACTGTGAGAATGCATGTGCCCTTGGAATCAGAGTTGTAGATCTTTGTGAGCTACCTGGTGTGGGTGCTGGAAACTGAACCTGGGGACTTGCAAAAGCACCTAACACCCTCAAGTACTGAGCTATTTCTCCACCCCTAGTGCTCAGGATTTTATGTTTGTGCTAAGAATTTGAACTCAAGTCCGCATTTTCACAGAACCCTCGCTCTTACCCACAAAGCCTTCACTCCAGTTCCAACCCCGTTTCTTAAAGGGCCATAGCTCTGTTGGTTAAAGTGCTTGGCTTGTAGGTACAAGGACAGGAGTTTAATTTCTAGAATCCATGTTTTTGTTTTTTTTTAAAGCCTAGTATAGTGGCCCACGCTTGTAAACCCCAGCATGGATAGTCAGGAACTCACCAACCAGCAACTTAGCAAGTGAGTGAATTCCAAGCAATGTGACCGACAACTAAAACACAACAGTAGAAGAGTTGTCTTCCACACATGTGTGCATACATAGCTAGCTACCTGTACACACCTGCATTTGCACCTACACACAGATATACTACTGTCTGTTACTTGATATTGGGAACCAAGTTCTCAATAACAGGTCTGTCTTTGGGAGATGCTCGAGGGTCTAATACCAGCAAAGTTATCCTCTGTTTTGTATAAAGCACTCATTCTGCTTGTTCTGTCTTCATCTACTGCCAGTGTTCAGAGTCTCTGGATCTAACTTTCAAAACAAAGGCAGACAAAGGATTCCTCTTTAACAACCTTGGACCAAGCCTGATGTCATCACTTTGTGCAATGTGTCCCTGTGGACACACATGAGGCTCCTCATTCTGGGAGCCTACTGAGCTCACTTCCTGTTTGCCACGAGGGGCAGGTTGTGAGGGAAGAGCCTCTAGGAATCTCTAGCCGCTGGGTCAGGGTGAAGAGCAGGCCGACCTGACTGTTAGCTAACTGGGGCACAGAGCCCTCCCACGGGGGCCCGAGCAGCCTCCAAACAAATCATATTTATAGGGCACCTGTCAGCCCATAAACGCCCTTTGAATCCAAGATGTGCTTAAAGCTGACTGTTTCCTCCACTCACAGCCCACAGATACTCAGCTGTCACTGCACATGTCACTGGGCTCCTTAGGTTTGAGTAATTAATGGTGGTGCACAGGGAGCCAGCAGAGCTGGGGTCTCCCACAAGCACTCAGGACTTCACAGCTTGTAGAGCATCCACAGCCGTAAAACTAAACCACATGCTGATCTGCCTCTGGATCTCGGAGGCTCAAACCAGACTGAGGCTGGGATCTCTCAAAATTTTATTATTACTATGGTTATGCAGTATGGATGTTGTGGTGTGTGTGTGTGTGTGTGTGTGTGTGTGTGTGTGTGTGTGTGTAAAGTCAAGGACAACTACGTGGAGCCAATTTTTACACGGTTCTAGGGATTGAACACGGGTTCCCAGGCTTGACCAGCAAAGCCCTTTTACCTGATGGGCCATCCCAGTGCTCCCAGCTCACCCGCAGAGTCAGACTCTTATGTAGCTCAGGTTGGTCTTGAACTCCTTATGTGGCTGAGGATGACCCTTATCTCTGTAGTGCTCTGCTGACGGGCACACTGTCACACCTGGTGCCTGGTTAATGCAGTGGTAGGGATCAAACCCAGGACCCTGTGCATGCTAGGCAAGAACTCTACCAACTGAGCTGTGTCCCAGCCCCTCAGCTATCTACAGCCAGCATGCTGCTTGGAGATCACTACTAGGCTCTCAGAATTTCTGGACTTTGCCTGGTTCCCAGGGACTCCCACCTTACACACCTAAGTCTGCTCAGCAAGAGTAGCTAATGGAGAAAAGGCATGACCAGAAGTATGACTTTGTCACATGGCCACAATGTACCCAGCTGCTAGGAGTCTGGATGATGTGGTCTGTTTGGATGACATCAGCCAAAATGAATATTGGAAGAAGAGACCAAACACTTGGGACGTCAGGCAGACCCTGATGTCCTGGTGGGAGACAGACAGCAAGAAGGACCTCACTCCCAGGAGGCAGCAGGGTGTTGTAGTATGAGACTGGACATCAGGCCAGGGGTGAGTGGGTCTAAGATTCGAATCAAGGTGATAGTGATATAAAGGGAAAGTTGGCATGGCTGGAGCTGAGTGGACACTGAGCTGAGCTAACAGAGACGGTGGGCATAGAGCTGAAGCAGGCAGTTTCTCATAGATGGGCTTGGTGGCTATGACACAGCTGTGATTTCAGCCGATCTACTTTTTTTTTTTTTTTTTTTTTTTTTTTTTTTTTTTTTTTTTTTTTTTTTTTTTTTTTTTTTTTTACATTTTACATTTGTTATTTATATGCATGCAAGCGATGGTGTGTGAAGTCAGGGGACACCCTTTGCGAGTCAGCTCCTCCCATTTGGGTTCCAGGGCTCCAGCTTGGGTTATCAGGCTAGCTGACGAGTGCATCACCTGCTAAGTTATTTCGTCAGCTTCAGCCAGGTTTGCTTTGGAGTCCCTGGGGTTCAGGAAAGGTTAAGAGAGCACAGTAGAGTCAGGGGACTGCCTGTCATTGAAGCAGAGGGTGGACTCAGAGCTTTGTAGACTTGACCTTGTGCCTGTCACTCTGCTCTACAATCAAAGCCACCGAGTTTTCTGCCCAGCCCTGGTAGTATCTTAGGGAGGTCGGATCTAGAGATGGGACAGGGTCTTGCCTGCTTTGACTCTGCATTGAAGGTCATTGGCAGAGCTCCGATTGTTTTCTGGGTAGGTGGAGCCGACAGGACTGAGGTCACTGAGTTAACTGGTGACAGCAGGCCCCTGAGAGCTGTCTTCAGTCACTAGAGAGAAGAACATTTGCTGTGAATTTCACTTATGCATGTGTGGTGTGTGAGTGTGTGTATGAGTGTGAATGGAGGGTGTGTGTGTGAGTGTGAGGGAGTGTAAGGGAGTGTGTGGGAGTGTGTGTGGAATGTGGAGCCCAGAGGCTGGTATCAGGTGTCTTACCTCAGGATGCCAGCCACCTTGTTTTCTGTGACAGGTCACTCATTGAACTTGGAACTTGGATTGAACTTGGACTTCATGCTTGCACTGAGCTATCTTCCCATCCTGTGCTATCGAGCTTCCAAAACCAGCCCATATCCACAGTGTCAGAGCATACAGACTCACCACAGCCTGACAGCTGGCCAGTCTGATCCTGCTGTCTATTCAGTTGGTATTGAGTAGCACCATGGGCAGATTAACACAGTGGCCAGGCACCCAGATTCATGCCACCCCCTGGGCTCTGGGCTAAAGCTGCCTGTCTCTCCCAGCAATTAAGCTGCCCACACCCTCCAGCTCCCCAAGCTCAAGGTATTGTGGTTCTGCAAGTGATACAAACATTCCTGATTTAAATAGTTTGGGAAATAGAGACAAGGACGCACTAGGTAAGTGCTCTACCAACAGAGATAAATCTCCAGTCCCTTGAGTCTTGTACATACTTGGTTTGTTTCATTGGCCATCATCAAGGCCTGGGCATCATCTGGATTCCAAAGTACTAGGCCAGGAATCCTAGAGCTAGGCTGCTAATTCAGGCAGCAGTCACTACAGAAAGGAGAGCAGAGCTTGCCCCTGACATTAGCACATAAACGAACAGAAGTAGGTGGGTAGAGAGAACATCTCAGAGGGGAGGTACCACCACAGACACCACTAGGTAGGGTAGGCAACAACCAAGGAATAGCTGTGGCAGCAAAGCATTGCTTACTTCTGAAAAATCCCAGCATCACTCCAGGGATGCTGATATCCAAAGACCTAAGGGATTCCCTGATGCTCCTTCTGCCCCGTTGCCTCACAGATGCTGGTGACAAGAGCTCCAGCCATCGTGCCCGTGTGACAAGTAAAAGGGTGGAGAAGCAAAGGACAGATAGCCAGATACATGCTCAGAAAACTGTATGTGGAGCCAGGGAGGTAGCTGGCTCTGTAGGATGATCGCCTTGCAAGCATGAGGATCTGAGTCAATTCACAAAAACTACTTTAAAAAAGAAAAGAAGCTAGGCATAATGGTATGTACTGAGCTCCTGCTTAGTGGAGAGGGACCCCTGAGACTCCCTTAATAGCCAGCCTAGCTGAACTGGGGGGGATTCAGTTCCCCCTCCCCAAGGTGAAAGGCTCCCGAGGAAGGACACCCAAGGGTGATCATTGGTTTCCACATTCATCACACAGACATGTCCCCATTGACACAGGAACTTGCAACATGCACACACACATAGTCACACAAAAGACTGAACACGAGAATTGCAGCTAAGAACAAAACATTCGCTTACTAACCAGCAAAGCCAAGGCTTTCATGGAAACAGAAGAGCCAGGATTGCTGTCCTTGTAGCTCTGCCTCAGTTTCTCCAGCTGTAAAAGATACCTGTCAGGGCTGCCTGAGAGATTTTAAAGAGGTGTAAATGTTGATTTACACCAAGAAGTGACATTGTCTCCCAATTATTTCTGATTTAAGTAGTCCTAAAACTTTTAGTTCCAGCCACAGACCAGGACAGAGAATTTGTTGCCTGTCCTGATGCTGCACAGCATGGTGGCTGCAGGGCCCCAGGGATCAGAGCTCTTCAGGCTGCTCGGCCTGGCTGCAAGTCGCTGGACCTGCCCTCACCTTGGGAGGTGGCTCCCGGCTCAGAAGGGCCTTGGTGCAGCTTTGTGCCTATCCGATTTTCATTTCCCCAGAAAAAAGGCACAGCAGGGGCCATGACCTCAGCACATAGAAAATACCTCGGCTTCTGACCCCTAATGGAACCCTTGAATGAGAGGATTTATTTTGTTTTGTGTATTAATTGTTCTAAATGCCATCCAGTCTGGGATCAATTAAGCCATCTAGTGCTGGGAGGAAGTGGGAGAGGCTGGCCACAGCAAAGAGGCGGGCACCCTCTCGGGGCCTCAGGCTCTCCAAGATGCCTGGGCCCTGCCTGGGCCCTGCCACCACAGGAGCACACTTTGAGACAGGCCCCAGGCAGGCCTGTCCATATGGGCAAGTAGACTGGGCTGACAACTTCTCCTCCTCCTCCTCCTTCTTCTTCTTTAAAAATTGGCTTTCAAGTAGCCCAGACCGACCTCCAATTGCGTTTCTCTTATCAACAGTCCTTCAGTTTCCCAGTACCAGGACTGTAGATTCAGGGCATCTCACCAGGTCCATGAAGCTGGGAATAGAATCCGGAACTTTGTGCACACCACGTAAACACTCTACAAACGGAACCACATCCCCAGCCCTCACACTGGCATCTTTTATTTTTGAGACAGGGCCTCATGTGGTCCATCCTGGTCTTGAACTTGCTCCCTAGCTGAGGATAATCCTGAACTTGAGACTCCACTGCTTCTGCAACCCCTGCCCCTGCCCCCCAAGAGCTGGGATCCCAGGCCTGTACCATCAGATTTGGTTTACACAGTGTTGGGAAAGCATCTTCTCATAGAGCTGCATTCTCAGGTTGCTCTTTTGAACACCTCCCTCCAATGAGGCTGACAGATTCAGAGGCCAACCGATGGGCTCTGACTTCTTCCCAGGTAGAGCCTTTTTCTGGTCTCTTTGGCCACTGCTGAGCATCACGGCTGAGAGTGTGGAAACAGAAATGTCAGTGCATTTCCACTGACTTTGCAGCACAGTGCAGGCTCCTTTTCCACCTCAGCTTTCTGTGAGCACCTCCTTGAACCCCTGGCAACATCCACACTTGTGCACTCCCACCAAGGAAGCTCCCCAGCTGCCCCCTCTCTGTCCCTCACCCACCATCCACCTTCTCAGTTTTGCAGGTTTTGTGAGGTTTAATGATCCAGTGCCTTGGGCATAGCCTTCCATCCATCTATTCCAGTACACATGTAGCCAACCCTCCCCTTGGTTTTCTACACAGGTTCTACAGTTAGTCGTGTGTGTGTGTGTGTGTGTGTGTGTGTGTGTGTGTGTACAGGGTATGCATATCTGTTCTTGGAAGCCAGAGGAGGCTGTCTAGTGTTCTGCTCTATTGCTCCTCACTCTAGTTCTCTGAAACAGTTTCTCACTGAACCTGGAGCTGGCTGGCAGACAACAAGGTCCAGAGACCTCTGGTCTCCACCTTGCCCACACCCAGCATGGCGTTACAGGTATGCCTGCATCCATACTGAACTTTTTCTGTTACTACTGAGACTTGAACTCAGATCCCTATGCTTTCATAGCAATTGCTTTTACCCACTGAGCCATCTTCTCAGCCCTTAAGCATTTTAAAGGACCAGATTTAGTTTGGTCTCCTCAGCTTCCCCATCTGAGCATTTCAAAGGATGCCCCTCTGCATTGTCTGTGACTTACAAAGGACCTTGGAATACTGTATTGGTCATGTTTCCATCGCTGTGAAGAGACACAATGACTAATGCAATTTATATAAGTATTTATTGAGACTTACAGTTCCAGAAGGTTAGGGTCTCTATGACCATTGTGGCTAGGAGCAAGGCATCAGGCAGGCATGTATGGCTCTGAGGCAATAGCTGAGAGCTATCTCATGTACATGCACAAAGCAGAGAGAGATTATTGGAAATGAATGGCACAGACCTATGAAACACCCCCTCCAACAAGGTCACACCTCCCAGTCCTTTCCAAACAGTTCTATGAACTGGTACTAAGTATTCAAACATCTGAGTCCATGAGAGTCCTTCTCATTCAAACCACAAGTACCATGGGAAACTGGATATTTACAGGCACATTTCAAACCACTTTGGACTATAACCATGGGAGCATATGTCTTTAATTTCTGTACTGGGAAGGTGGAAGCAGGTGGACCTCTGTGAGCTTTGGTCAGCCAGGGTCACACGGCAAGACTCTATCTCAAAAGAACAATAGCAAAAACCAAAAACAAAACCAAGTTTCTCTCAGATGAGTATATCAAGGAGGAAACCTGAAGCCTGAGGAGAGTAGTCAGTAGAGACAGAAACAAACCCTGAGGCAGAAAAGTTGCTGGCTCTCCTTAGCTGCCTCGATGCCTCTGGGGCTTGGTACGCCAGACATACACAGAGCGGGACCAGAGAGGTGGGTGATGAAGGTCAAGTCTCCAGAGGAGGCAAGTGGATTTTCAGCAGGAGAAGGACCAGTCTGGCTTCCCTGGGCATGGGCAAGTGACTGCCATTTGCATGGGCATGAGTGAGGTGTCTCCTTCAGCTCCCTCACCAGCAATTCCTTTGCCCACCCTGACATATGCATGCTGCCATTTGTTCCAAGCTCAAAGTTTCCTCAGGCCAAGCCACTCCGTTCTGCACCCTCTGCCACCACTCCCCTTCTTCTGCTTGAGGAACTGGAGGTCAGTGAACGACCTCCCAGTAGACTAGCCTTCAGGGCTCCAAAGGGCAAGGCCTCTATTGACTGTTCCCTGAAGAAATAAGGACCCAGAGCCACCAAATGTTTTAGACATTTCAGAGAAGGCCGGAATTCCAGATTTTTCTATGTGAAAGTTCTCAGTTTCAAAATATTGGACCAAAACCAAAAACTTAACACTGGTTGATCCAGATAAGTTACATGTGACAAATGTGGCCTGAGTCCTGTTGATTATAATGGCAGTTTTGTGGTGGCATCTCCTACAGGACCCAATCAACCACCCATCTGGCCTCATCTATAGCTCAGAGGATATGGCAACCGCCTGATGCTGAGCCTGAAGTGGGGAAAAGGCCAGCTAGATGATGCAGGGATGCAGGGATGCAGGGATGCAGGGCTGGCTGCCGTTGCCTCTGCTTCCTTCTGCTACTTTAAGGGTTTCATGGTTTCCTTTAAACCTTTGGTTCATGTCGATTTATTTTGGTATAACATGTGAAGTGAGGTTCTAAATTAATTTCTTTTACAGATGGGCAGCCAATTGTCCCAATACTAAATGTGGAGAAATCCTACTTCAAATGCCAACTGGATCATATGGTAACTTCCTATATATATTGGATGACTTCCAGTAATTTCTAAATTATATGGCTATTCATATACTTCCTCTATAGTTCCAATTATTTCAGCTTTATAATAGATTTAAAATCTATGTAAATAATGGAGAAGGTTCTCCTTGCTCCCCACATTGCTGTTTTCAAACTTTTCCTGGATATGTGTGCATGTGTATTTTCCATACCCCACCTTCTAGCTCAGGGAGAGCGGTGTAGCTATTGTTCAGTGTGCATGTGTTGACATGCAACTTCGTTTAGGGAGAACTGGCACGCTCATAATGTTGTTACTTCAGTGGGGAATGGAAGTTCGCATTTGTGCTCTTCGGTAGTATGTGAAAGGATTGCTTCACATGGATTTTGGCGTATCGTCAAGAAAGTTATTTCTGGAGCTGGGGAGATGGCTCAGTTGGTAAAATGCTGCCCCTGCCAGCATGGGGACCTCAGTTCAATCCTTAGCCTCCAGTGACTTCTTGCAGTCCTCACACTGGAGAGCATAGCAGAGGCAGGGGGATCCCTGGGACTGGGCAGCCAGCCAGTCCAGCTCACTTGGCAAGTTCCAGGCCTGTAAGAGACTCTGCCTCAAAAAAACAAAGAGAACAGTTCCTGAGGAGTGACACCTCCATTGACCTGTGCTTTCATAGGCCCACATGTGCATCCCCCAACACGAATAAGCACATGTATGTGTATATATACACACAAATGAGAATTGAAAAGTAAAAGGTTTTCTTCACACTGATTTTACCTGTTGTAAAAAAGGTGTATGTCTAGGTTATTTTACAAATGAGTTCTTTCATCCATTACAATGTAGTTTTAATTAGTCTCTGAAGTCTTTGAAGGCCAGAGAGTACTTGTTTTGTATAGAGTTATCTTACAAAATTATTTTGTCATTTTCAATCTTTTCCCCTAGGTGAGTATTGTGGGGTTTTGGGTAAATGAGCAAATAACTTTTGAATAGTGAAAGGTTGCTTTCTCTTTTCTAACACAATGTTTCAGGTTTATCATACAAAAGCCTGGTGATCGTGATGACCTTGGCTCCAAGATAAAATATATAAATGCAGACTTGTGGAATGATATATCCATCTAGCCTAATTTGTTAAAATCTTTTTTCCTGAGAATATATATTGAGCTTTGGAAGACACTTCTTTTTTTTTAGATTGTGAAAGATAAAGAGAAGATCCTAGAAGACTTGAGAAACTGAAAAAGTCAAGCTACAGAGGATCAAGACTCAGGGTGGCACTGAGTTACTTCTCATCAACCCAGAATGCCACATGCCAATAAGAACTGCCTTCAGAATGTGGAGTTGAGATGATTTCCAAACGAGATTTACACAGCCAGCCAAACTGTCAATCAACCATCCAAAAACTGAACTTCCCATATGCAGTTTTCAAGGAAGGTACTGGCATGTAGATTATAACTAAAAGAAGACAGTAAACCAAGCATGGGGGTGGCTTCGAATCCCAGCACCAAAGAAGACGTACAGGAGAGAGAAGTTAAGCGGTTTTCTTGGATAATGGTGGAGGGAATTGTCAGGATATCTACCATGCAGTCGTCTAGGAGGGTGTGTGGTCCAGGTCAGGAGAAGAGAATGAAGGATTTAAAAATAAACTGAAGTGATAGGTTACTATATGAATCTGATTATAGTGCTGGGGATTTTAAAACTTGGTGGATATAGTTGTGGGAAGGATTAGTAATGCTTTAAAATGTAAGCAGGAAAACAGAGGCAATTACCAACTCCAGGGAAAACAAAAGGCTGTGCAACTCACCAGCTATACCTTAGCACATCGTATAATGGGCAATATTCATTTAAGTCACCCACTTGAAGGGAGCTGTAATTACCCAGGACACCAAAAGCCTCTGTGCACACCTGTGAGCTATTACCAACATTAACTTCTGGGCATGTCATGAGGGGCTCTCCCAAATTGAAGTGGGAAGATCTACCCTAAATGAGGGTGACACCATTCCCTGGGCTGGGATCCTAGACTTTAGACATGGAGAAGGGAACTGAACACCAAGTGTCCATTTCTTTACATCCTCGCTGTGGGTGCAATGTCACCAGGTGCCTCATGCTCCTGCTGAGGTGACTCCCTCACTGTGCTGAGGATACCTTGAACTGTGAGCCAAACAAACCTGCCTCCCTTAAGTTGCTGTGGTCAGGCGTTTCACACAGTGATGGGGAAGGAAACTGAGAGCCTTTGTCTAGCTGTTAATATCACGTAGGTGGATCAGGTAGGGGCCGAGTCTGAGTTAGCAGCTATGATGGAATTACATTGGGAGGGGAAGTGTGGGTCTGTGTGTGGTGGCTGTTGTGGAACTAACAACCTTCCAGAAGAGCAGGCCAACAAATAATATGTGAAATCAGCAAAGGCTGGCATTTAGATATACGAACGTAAATGTCAGAGGGAGCAGTCGAGGACTTGAAGTCATCTCCTCCAGGAGAGGAGGGGCTGCTGCTTTTCATGATCAGTTTCATGCAACTCTTTGACTTTTACAATCTCATAATAAACTATTGATCAAAATGAAAATTTAATTTTAAAATGTCCCTGTATTTATGACCTAATTCAGCTTTTGAAACTCTCCTGCTGTTCAGGAAATGAGCTGACCAGAATTTTGAAGATCAAGGGTACAGTCCCTCCGCTCTGTAAATGACTAGATGTGTGCCCCAAGGCCAGTTGCTCAGTCTCTCAGTGTCCATTTATTCAACTGAGAAGTAGGGCTAATTCTAGTATCTACTTCATAGGGCTACTCCAGGGGTGAGGAGTTCATTCCTGGGCCTGACACTCAGCAGTACACACTGATGGATGCCTGTTGTAATCTTTCTGGGTTTCTCTTTTCTGTTCTTGTTATATGAATATGCATGTGTTCCTCTGTGTGTGTGTGTGTGTGTGTGTGTGTGTGTGTGTGAACTTTTACACTCATGTGGGGGTCAGAGGACAACCTGGGCTACCAGCCCTTGCCTTCCACCTTGTTTGGCACAGGTTTCTTGGTTGTTTTCCACTTCATATCCCAGGATCTCCGGCCTGCAAGCTTCTGGGGTTCTCGTGACCGCCCCCATCTCTCTCTGTGGGAGCATAGGCATTGCAGATGTGCATTGTTGAACTTGGCTCTCTGTTTTAATTTCATTCAGCTCGATTCCTAAGGGATTAATTGTGGTCAACTTCTTTGAGCCTTACCTTTTAAACATGAAGTATTTTTGTGCTACTGAGCAGATAGGTGTGAGGTACAGATGTAGGATATCCAGGACCCAGCACTTCATCTTTCTAAAACTCTAATTTCTCATCAGTAAAAAGAGAAACTCATTTCAAGGGCCCATGCTCATTGATGGAGTGGTCTTGGCAGATTTGTGTCCCATGTTGACATGCATTTATTTGCTCAAAGAAGCAATCAAGTGAGGGGATTCTAAACTTCTAGAACATATTGTAGAAAACATAGACTCTAGATGCCCATGTCAGCATCTTTCTTTTCTCATCCCTGTGACCAAGTGCCTGTGAAGAAGCAGCCCGAGAGAGAACAGGAGCACAGGCTTATATCTTTAAGGTGCTATGGAGGTAAGGGGATGGCACAATGGAGGGAGGGGAAATGTCTTGCAACATTGCATTGACCAGAGCACACAAAGCTACCCCAGGAACTCCCTCCCTCCAGCAAGCCCTGTCAAGCAGGTGTCCCACCCTTTCTTTAAGAACTTTTTCATTTTTATTTTATGTGGGTGAGTGTTTTGTCTGCACATATATCTCTGTACCACATGCATCCTTGGTGCCCAGGAGGTCAGAAGAGGGCATTGGATTCCCTGGAACTAGACAGAACTCCAGGCAGTTGGGAGCCTCCAGGTGGGTTCTGAGAACTGAAACTGGGTTCCCTGCAAGAGCAGCAACTGCCCTTAATGGCTGAGCATCTCTGCAGCCTGGTATGTCCAGCCTTTGACATTGCCACAACATTGTCATCTGCAAAGTTCACAGTGGAGAACTGTAATTGATTTACAGAAAAAATAAATCTCATGAGGCTGGAGAGATGGTTCAGCAGTTAAGACTGCTTGCTGCTCAACCATGAGGACTAAAGTTGAGATCTCAGCCCCACCTCAAGTGGCTTACAAATGCCTATAACACCAGCTTCAAGAGCTCTGACCCCCTCAGACACACACACTATACACACACACCATATACACACACCACACACACATACACACAACACATACACACTGGTGAGGACTCAGAAACACAGAAGCCTGGAGAAGGGATAGGGAAAAGTGACTGGATTGGGTACGGCTCTCATCAGTAAATTCATGTTGTAGGTGGGAAGCTGAGGCCTTAGGGCTAGCTATCACATACAAACACATACACACATCACACACATACACACACACACACACCACATACACACACACCACATACACACCACACACACATGCATACACAAACCACACATACACACCACATACACATGCCACACACACACCACACATAAATACCACACACACATCACACACACCACACACATATATCACATACACACACACCCTACACACACCAAACACACCTCATAATATGTTAAATAAGCTTCTCATTAGTGTTGGACTGCATTTATGCATTCATAGTTATCTTTAGTTGCTTGTGTCCCACAGGCTACATGTTGGACACTCAGGAGCTTCTGTGTTCATTGAGCCTGTGGGGGACATTTCACATGTAAACCAACCAGACAGGCGCTTTGTCCTCTTATTTTCTATGGTGTGTGTGTGTGTGTGTGTGTGTGTGTGTGTGTGTGTGTGTGTGTGAGTGGTGGTGGTGGACCCCAACAGCCTCCTTTCTGCTTATTCCTTCATACAGGAGTTGGGGCTCTCAGTGTGGTGACTCTCTAGAGCTTCCAGCCTTTACTAGGAACTCAGGTTTCATGGTGGCTGAGGTTGGGGAGGAACAGGCTAAAAGGTGAACACCAGTGAGGTAGCATGGATGCCAGGAAGCAACCTAGGCTACTCTAATCACATTTGTTGACCAAAGAGAGTCGTGCGGTCATCCTGAGCTGGGGTGTGGAGCCGCCCTCCCAAGTGGCTGACCACATGGGTGATGGGACCCCAGGAAGAAGGGCACTTGGTGTTGCATTTGTGGAACCGGAACTACACTGTCTGCATGGGGCTCTGGGCTCTTTTGCAGGCTGCTTTCGTCTCCTTACATTACATTATGAATCCTCTTTGAACACATGTGGTCGTCGGCACAACACAAACTGAAAGGAAGATTTCAAGTGGCTGGTGACACTCTTTCTCTCTCCCCTGTTCGCTCCTTCCTCTTCTAATTTAGGGAACTGTGTGTAGGTGGCGGAGATCCAGGCTTCTGGTCTTCACATGTCAATGCTCAAAAATATCTCGCCATCCTTCCCGTCCTGGCCAGCCAACACGGCCAGGCATGTCTCTGTCCCTCCTTCTTATGGGGGAGCTCCTGCAGGCCTGGGGTGTCATTCACTCCAGAAGTAACACGTCTGGAGGTGAGGCCAAAAGAGCCCGCCTAACAACTGCCGGGTTAACAACTGTACATGTGGGGTGCGGCTGCACGAGGCTCTGCTGGGGCCCCCTTGCGCAGACAGTCAGCCGCTGGTGTTAATGTGCAGTGTTAAAAGTGACACCAGAGCGCTGCAGGCGCCACTGTCAGCTGTTGCGGGAGATGACACCCCGGCCTGCAGAGTTGGGTGCGAGCTCAGAGCAGCAGCCCTCCCCCACACTTGGGTCCCAGGATCCTAGAGACCCGCGGGAAGGGGATCAGGAGAGGCGAGCACCGGAGCCTGCTGAAAGGAGACTTCTGTCCCCAGCAGCAGAGAGCAGGATTCAGGCTGCGGAAGCTGTGAAGTCACAAGGCTGGAGGGACAGGTTGAGGGCAGGAAGAAAAATGTCCATGCTGAGAGCTCGGGGCTCTCTCCTCTCCAGACTTTCCTCTCTTGTAGTTCTCTCTTATTTCTGAATAAGGATCACACGTAGCCCAGGCTGACCTTAAAGATGCTGTATAGTTCAGGATAACCTTTAACTCCTGGTCACTCTGGCCTTCCTTTCCAAGTGCTGAGTTCCGGGTATGTACCACCGTGCCCAGTTTATGCGGTGCTGCAGATCGAACCCAGAACCTTGTGCATGCCAGGCCAGCACTCTACCGACTAGGCCACACCTCCAGTCCTCAAATACTTCCTGGTGCCTCCTCTTGGCCTCCATAGAGTAGCCGTGGTTTTCAGCCAAAGCTATGGACAACTTCCGAGGTTTACAATTCAGTCATGAAAGCATACAGGCTTGGAGTGGCTAAAGGAAGCCCAACAAACACTCTCACCTGGCGCTGGGAGGTATGGGTAAATGCTGGGGGTTTCCGACTGTGAGGGATAGTGAGATTGGTGAGGATTCAGAAACACAGAAGCCTGGAGAAGGGATGGGGAAAAGTGACTGGATTGGGTACAGCTCTCATCAGTAAATTCATGTTGTAGGTGGGAAGCTGAGACCTTAGGGCTAGCTCACTTTCTTCTCAGGTCACAGTGGCCTCTGCAGCTAAAATAGAGTCTGTGTGCTTTGTGTGCAAACTTCATGCATTTGCCCCTGTATCCTGGGGAGGAAAGTGTTGGATCTGAGCAGTGCCTGCCTCAGCTATGGGAGTGGCCTACGCCAAGAATATTGCTCCTTTGAGGTACGAAACAAAACAACTCACCTCTAGGGCCTGAGGAGATAACTCAGTAAATAAAGTGTTTTCCATGCAAACTTGAGGCCCTGAGCTCAGTCACCAGAACCACGTAAGACAGCTGGACACAGTGTCAAGCGCCTGTAACCCATAACTAAGGAGGGGGAGACAGGTGAGTCCCTGGGGTTTGTGAGCCATCCAGCCTAGGTTAGTGTTCTCAGGTCAATTCAACATTCTGTCTCCAGAAAACAAGTGGATGGTATCCAGAGGGAGGACTCCAGAGGGTGACCTCGGGCATCTGGTCTCCACATGCACACACACACACACACACACACACACTCACACACACCATCTCTTCATAGAATGAATTTATATTATGTTATTTTTTTTCCTTGTAACAGCCGTGACTAACTCATTTTGACTTCCACTTTTGCGGTTTGGGAAATTGAGGTTAGAGAAGCAAATGCTGAGCATTCCTATAGTTCTTTAGGAAAGATGGAGCTCACTGCTGTCATTTCAATGTCACCAGCTTCTGGTGCCAAGTCAAACATCATGCAAGACAATTCCAGTGTCTGCGAATATCAGTTCATTTGCTTCCGAGCCCCATTTCCTCTTGGAACGCATCCTGCCCTTCATGATCCTAGCCTGGACCAGGAGGGATTTGGAGGGAGTTATCCATTGGCTGGCTATCAGCCAATCAATTACTCCCTCTAGTTCAGCCTCAATGTGTAAAGGGAACTAAGTCTGGAATCCCAGATTTGGGAAAGATGCTAGCCAGGAATCTGAGACTGTGTGTATTGAACGTCCTCAATACTGCCTGAATCCCAGTTAGTTCTTCTCTCTTCTCCTAAGGAGACTGAAGCCTGTGACTGCTGAGACCCTGTTAATCTCCATCATCCATTCCAGAATCCCCCTTATAGAAGCCAGATAATCAAAGATACCAAGAAAGGTAACCCCTTTCAGTGTAGTTCAGCCTTCAGCAAGGCATCTTCTTCCCTTTATGTGTTTGTGTGAGTGTGTATGCATTCATGTTCCCTCCCCATGTGTGTTTGTGTGTGTGTATGTGTGGAGAGGTGTTCACTGAGTGTCATTTGTATGATAAGGACCTTTAACAAACACACACTCTAATAGTTTACTTTTGCGTATCTGTGTTTGTGTTCTTGTGAACACTAGAGGTCATTATCTCCAACCACTCCACATTATGACTACTAATACTATTATTATTGTATTACTATTACTATTATTAAGACAAGTTCTGTCACTGAGCCTGGAGCTCATCAGGCCAGCAAACCCTAGGGATAGTCCTGTTTCTCTAGCCCTGGGATTGTAGAAGTGTATACCACCATGCCCAGGATTTTATTTGAGTTCTTAGAAATAGAACCCCATGCTTACCACTCAAGCAACTGACTGTGGCATCTCGTTAGCTTCAAGCCCAGATTTTCAGTCACTCACAGCTTTTTATCCCATCTTCTTGCTAGCCTTTCTCCTTGGCTGTGGCTCTGGACCTGCCCCGGATTAGAATTTCCTCTTCTGTCTTTACTGTAGCAGACTGATCCATTCTTTAGCCTTTAGCCTTGCCTTGAAGCTCTGGGTTAAAAGCCACCAAGCCCATCTGATTGCAGGGGGAAGGTTTTGGCTCGTCTTGCCCTGCATATACTGAGCTGTGCAGGCATGGGCTGAACTTGTCTTGTGCCAGACTAGATCCCTTAAAGCACAGATGGCCATTTATGATGATTAGCAGAGATATGGCAGGGACTGTCGGGCTCCAGGGGGCCGAACCCGCTTGCCCAGCTGCCTCTACCCTTAGTTCTGTGCAGACCCGTGTTCCATCTATGTCCTGCCTAACCTTCAGGTCTCCAGACCGCCAAGTACCATTAAAAGTGAGGTCCCTCAGGGCAGCTGCATCTTCTCCTTCCCTTAGCCATCCTCATCTGTCCATGCACATTTTCACACAAAGTCGAGCCGTTTCAAGCTCCAAGACACCCTCCCCCAGCTCAGGATCCCCTCCTGAAGTACTTGGTACACAGTATCCCCTCCAGCTTCCCCCATCTCAGTATTGCCCTTGAAGGTTCTGATTCTCTCTTCCCTGAGCACACCTTAATTTACCAAGGGAGTGCAGCATGTGCCCAATTTATAGAAGGCAATGCTGAGGCTCAGACAGTGTAAGCAACTAGTGACCCACAGCTAGGAAATAAAAGCTGCAGATAGGATCTGTTCCTTGTCTGATAGAAGTTCTACCTTGATCTCTAACCCTTGTAGCAGATAGCAGATTTGTGTGTGTGTGTGTGTGTGTGTGTGTGTGTGTGTGTGAGTGTGAGTGTGTGTATACATGTATGAATGTGGAGGCCAGAAGCCAATGTCAAGTGTCATCTGAAATCACTTTCCACCATATTCTTTGAGCCAGGGTCCCTCACTGAACATGGAACTTGTCTTGGTGATTTGGCTAGACTGGCTGGCCAGTGAGTTCTGAGGAATTTTTCTGTTTCCTCAGCTCTGGGATTACAGGTGTCCCCATGCCTGGTTTTTCACATGGGTTCTGGGGGTTACACTCATGTCTCACGCTTGTCTCACAAGCACTTTACAGACTCAGCCATCTCCCTGGCCCTGCCTCATATCTCTTCGGCATCAGCCACCCAGCATCACTCCAGGACCCTGGTATACCCTCCCTGTATAGCTAGAGGCTTCTCTCCCAGTTTAAACCACAATGTCTTTTCTTCACTGCCATGTTTCCATCATGAGTGCATTTGCATATCTCTTCTTTAGAGGTCATGTGGAGTTCTCAGTGGCCTGGTATGGTTTCCTCCTTTCCCCTCAGCCCGTCAGTACCCTTCACTGTAGGAGTGCCCACCATTTAAGGAAACTCACCCTTTACCATATGCGTATTACAAATATTTTTCTAGTTTTTTCTGTATATATAGTGGGATTTTAATATCACATATAGTTGAATTTTCAATATTTATTTTGTGCTTGACATTTAATTTCTGCCCACATCAGCTTTCTTTGGCAATATTCTGCTAAGGTTTTAGAGGTGTAAGGTCCCCACTAGTTCTGCAGCCAGGGTGGTGGATCCTAACCACACTCAGCTTGCCAGCAATTGGAAAGGACCCTCCTGTTAGTATGTCCTTGAGCTTGCTCCAAAATGGTATAACTCACATGTGTTTCTGGTCCTAGATTATCTATGGTGGCCCATATGCCTAGGGGTGCTGTATCAGTACTATAGTAGCAAGAATTAAACTTTACATTTTGGGATGGTAGGTTTTTGATGAAGCTCACAGGGGACACTGGGGAAAATGGGTAAGAAATTTATTGAAAGAGTTACTAATGCCATGGACAGATAGACAGACATGTAGTAGCACAATAGGAGCTCTGTTCAGAGACTAAGCCGAGTGTGAGTGTGTGTATGTGGGGTTCCTTGTCGAGGTCTCAGAAAACAGGTTTACAGCAGAAAGCCTGCAGCCAGGCGATCCACGATTCTGTGAACTGATTAGCCTCTAGTTTAAACCTAACCAGGGGTGGTGTAGAAGAAATTTGGGAGACTTGGGAGCGGGTAGGAGATAGCTTATGATAGCTGGGGAAATGGCCAGCTTTCCAGACCGGAGCCAGGGAAAGAACACAAACAAACAAGCTGAGATCAGTGTGTAGAGTACTTGCTGAGCGAACATGAGAATCTGAGATGGGATTTTCTGCATCTCCATGAAAAGCTGGGTGTGGCGGTATCTGTGAACACGGGAGTGTGTTTGGGGAGGGGTATACGAGTTGGTTAGCCAGTCAGGCTAGCTCAATCAGTGTGCTCCAGGTTCAGTGCAGACCCTAGCTCAAAAATAAGACAGAGAGGAATTGTGGAAAATACCTCTAACCTTGACCTCAATCAAGGCTCCTTGTGCATGCATGCACACACATGTATACGCATACACAGCTGCACACACAGGAAGGTGCAAATGTGTATACACTACATACACATAATAAAAAGAATAGCATTAAAAGACAACCTATTTGGAAGACACATCTGCCTTGGTCAGAAACTTCAGGACAGGTTACATGGCGGGAAGAGAATAGGAGAGCAGGCTAGGACACCAAGGTCCTTGAGCAGCAGCGGAAGCCTGCTGGGCTCAGGCAGAGGAGAAAGGTTCCCTTTCCCACCTGGGGTCCTTGAGATGCGGCCTCCGTGCGAAGGGCGGGGCGGAGTTTGGCAGATCTGCTGATGCCCTAATTAAGCCGCGGGTACGTTTCCCAGCCCAACTGTCAACCAACGCGGCTGTGCGAGCCAGGAATGAATATTCCCAAAGCGCCAACAGAAGGAAGTGCTTCACAAAAACGGAGCCCGAGGGCGTGAAGGGAAAACAAGCCCTGTTCACACGCAGGCAGACAGCAGCCGCCGCTCAGCACAGCCCGGAGGAGGCGGAAATCCGAGAGCTTACCGAGACAGCTCTGCGGTACCGCCAAGCCTCTGAGTCCCCTGTCCTAAGCGCTCTTCATAGGTGTGGAACTCCTGGGAGGCAGATGCTCCCTACCCAGTCCTCTACTGACCAGTCAGATAAGATGTACCAGCCACATTCTTGGAAGATGGGCTTATGGGGACCGGGCAGACAGGTCTAAATTAGATGGCTAGTCTGAGGCTGTCCCCTTGTTGGGAATTTCCTTGCTGCAGCCTGGGTGCCACTGTCCCTTATTCCTGAATTTGCCTCTTGGGCAGGTCACTTCTTGATGCTCCCTTTTCCTCCTCTGAAAAATGGAGTTAGCACTCCAGGTTGGAAGAGATCTGTATATTACCTGTAGTGTCAATAAACGCTGAGGCCTTGACAAGGGGAAGCAGAGAAAGTTTCTGTTGTTTTGAGACAGCCAGAGCCCAGCTGGCCTTGATATGCATCTAAGGATGACTGGCGTCTTTCTCAACTCCATGGGTGCTGGTTGGGTGAGCCTCTATGCTCAGTTTTATGTGGTGCTGAGGATCATACTCGGGGCTTCCAGCTTGCTAACAAGCCCTCTACCAACTGAGCCATATCCTCAGCCTCCAAAAAGCAGCTTTGCAGGAAACTTCTTTTTCTAGTGTGAGAGTTTGCTTTCTGTTCTTTCTATCACACTGAGCACAATGGCTGCTGGGACACTAGTTCCCAAGAAAGAGATAATCTTGTGACATCTTCTATTTCAACTTCTTTACCCACCAAGAAGCTGTTGACCTTCTGGGATGACAGTGCCCCTTGGAATGGACAAGTCACCATCCATTTGGACCCCAGCATCCTGTCCTGGCTCAGATCTGGTGTTAGAGACTAACTTTGCTCTGCTCAGCTGCCATGTTACTGAAGGAAGCCAGATTATGAGTTTGAGGGCTGGACCTGAGGCTGTTGCCAACTCCATGGTCCCAAAAGAATCTGCCCATCCATAGGCCTACACAGTTATTCCTGGTGATCTCAGCCCACTTCCTCAAGGCCCATGCCCCATGGCTATGGATGGAGATCCAGGATGCTAGCTTTCCTCCCCTGCTGACATGGGCCAGCAGTTTTCTACTCTCTCATAGCTGGCCAAGAGATCTCTCAAGGCCAAAGGTCTCATTGAATCCCGTCTTGCTTGCTTGTTGAAAATGGAGTCAATGTCAGGCCAATGGAGCTCAGACTTCCGCTCGATTCTGGAGGTTGCAGGAGCCCAGAGCAGCAAGCAAGCTTGCCTGTTGCAGGTTCACTACAAGAAACAAAGAGCGGATGGAAAGCCCCTTCTATCCCTCCCTGGTCTCTGTTCCTTCAGTGACTATTAACACTTTCCCACAGAGACCCTTGAATGCTGCTCTGACTGCATGTAGAATCATCAGAAAGGCCTGGCTGGCTCTGCCCTTGACCTCAGGGCCCATCTTTGAGGGCCACCTCCTACAAATTGGCAGGTTTGGGCACAGCATTTGCACTTTGTGCTCTGCTTATCTCCTGGCAGGGTCAATATTGGCTGTTTAGATGCATGCCACTGGCCCATGTTCGAGGTCTTGAATTTTGCCCTTGTATTTGGGAGGGTGCGAAAGAATCAGGGATCAGGGAGACAGCCTGCAGTTCCCAGGCATTCCTGGGAAGAGGGCAGCCTGGGAAAGAAATGTAGTCTGGTTATGTCACCCAGCCACTCGGTTCTTCATAGCTTTTTCCATACTCCTGTGACTACACAACCTTACTCACATTTGAATCTCCCTTAAAAATTGTGTGTGCATATGTGTGGACTCTCTCTCTTTCTCTCTCCCTCCCTCCCTCCCTCCCTCCCTCCCTCCCTCCCTCCCTCTCTCTCTCTCTCTCTCTCTCTCTCTCTCTCTCTCTCTCTCTCTCTCATTAGTATGCTCATATGTTGTGTGGATGCATCATCTCATGTGTGAAGGTGGAAGCCAGAGGAAGGTTGATCCCTTCCCTGATAACTCTCCACCTTGTGTATTGAGACAGTTTCTCACTGAAGCTAGAGTTCACTGCTTAGGCTAGACTGAGCATCCTGAAAGCCCCTGGAATCTGCCTGTCTCCACCCCTAGTTCCTGTACTGGGGTTAAAGCTGCTCACTGACAAGTTTAGGCTTTCTGTTGCTGTGGGATCCACACTTGTGCACTGGGCACCTCACCAGCTCTATTGTAACACCGTGTGTGTGTGTGTGTGTGTGTGTGTGTGTGTGTGTGTGTGTGTGTGTGTGTGTGTACTCACATGTGTGAGTACACATGATGGCAGCTAGAGATCATCCCCAGGTGCTGTGCATCTTGTATTTTGAGGCAGGGTCTCTCTGATTGGTCTGGGGCAGACCATTGAGTCACAAGTTTCTGCTTTGTCCTAGTATTAAGGTTACAAGTGTGGAACATCATGCTGACTTTTTATTTTGTTTTTCTGAGACAGTATCTCTCTGTACAGCCTCAACTGTCCTGGAACTCACTCTGTAAACCAGGCTGGTCTTGAACTCAGAGATCCGTCTGCCTCTGCCTCCCCAATGCTGGGATCAAAGGTGGTCCTCATGCTTGTATTGTAAGTCCTTTAACAACTGAACCTTCTTCCCAGCCATATTTGGATTCTTGAATCTTCACCTTTTTCCATGCTAGAACTAAGTACAGAGCAACCCTTCTGTGTTTTGAATACCCAGTAAATTCCATGATTAATCTAATTCTGTGTTATTCAAGTAGGCTTCAAGTTAGATGACTTGGTTGTATGAAACCTAGGATTCTGGACCAAACTGCCTGTTCAGTAGGTCAGAAGTAGCAAACCCTTTGGACTTAGAAATGTTTTCTGTTTACCATGAGTCTATCTGGACATTGCCCCATCCTAAGCTGGGTGTGTGCCCCTACACCTGAGTCAAGTCCTGTAGGTAAGCAAGGGTGAGTGGGTTCAAGGGTGAGTGGGTTCGCTCACTCACCCTTGCTGCTTTTCTAGAGGGCACTCTAGAAGGCAGAGTGTTTTTGATGCTTTTTTTCCCATCAGGTCTAATGGCTACACCGGTTCCTTCATGCTCCATCGACCTCTGCTCGCTCTTTCCCCGGGGGAGCTGGAAACATCATCACCCTACCTACTGAGCACCCATATATTCCTCCTCTCCAAGTTCCTGCGATTGGGGGTGGAGCTCATTTTTATAATTTGGGAAGGGATAGGTCTGAGGTCAGACATGGATATGTCCTTGAGGTGGGTCCTCCAAAAACAAGCTAGTGCCTCAGAAATCAGGGCTAGAACTTTCTCTGCCCTGGCCCCCAGATGGGAAGTAAGCCCTGTCATTTATCATCTCCTAAGGAGACCCCATTACCAAAAGG
The DNA here is from genome assembly GCA_004025045.1 of Sigmodon hispidus. Lineage (NCBI taxonomy): Eukaryota > Metazoa > Chordata > Mammalia > Rodentia > Cricetidae > Sigmodon > Sigmodon hispidus. Next base: position 23,097 of record PVIH01002599.1, read on the forward strand.
ACAATGGAACAGAGACGTAGACCAAAGCATTGGGCTCTGTCACACCGGCACACCGTAGTCTGCCTGCAAGCTGGCTGGCTGGGATGTCTCAGCTGAGCATCTTCAGGACCCCTTGAGGCTGGAGAGCCTGAGGTAGGACAGAATCCTTCTCTTTCTCAGGCTTTCTCTTCAAGGTTAAGGATGAAATGTGGGAACAACCACCAATCCAGAAGGGAAATCCTGGATCCCAGCAGGCAGCCAATCAGCTCTGTGCTCTTTGCTAACTTGATAACCCATACCATCACCTCAGTCAAGCCTTAACAACTTGGGTCCTTTTGATTGATGGGGTCTGTGTCACCCCAGTGCTATGTTACCTAGCTGTCTGGTGTTTGGTTTGTTGTTGTTTTTTAGGTTTTATGTGTATACGTTTGGGCCAAATGAGTGAGTACACACCTGTACACACATGTAGAGGCCTTTGAAGTACTCCCCAATCACTCTGCCTTGTTACCTTTAGACAGAATCTCTCAGTGAATCAGAAGCATGTTGATTTTGGCTATGTTGGCCCTGACTATCTCTATCCCTCTGTTACAGACAGGTCAGCCATGCCAGTTTTGTTTGTTCGTTTTTGTTTTATTTTCTTAAATGTGGATGCTGAGTCTTCTAACTCAGGCCCTCATGCTTACAAGGTATTCTTACTCACTGGGCAATCTCTTTTCTTTTGAGAGACAACCTGGTACAATAAAAAAAAAATCCTCTTTTACTTTTCTTTCCTATATTTATTTATTTATTCTTTTATTTGTTGACATAGGCTGACTTCAAATTTCTTATAATGTGAGAATGACCTTGAACTTCTCTTCCTCCAGCCTCCATGTGGTGATCTGAAAGAAAATATCTTTGAAAGGAAGGGGCACTATTAGGAGGTGCTGCCTTGTTGGAGGAAGTGCGTCACTGTGGGGGTGGGCTTTGAGATCTTCTGTGCTCAAACTTCACTCGCTGTAGAAGACAGTTCACTTCCTGCTGCCTGAGCTAGAGTTCTTAGCTCCTTCTCCAGCACCATACCTTCTGCATACCGCCATGGTTTCCACCAGGATAATAAAGAACTAAACCTCTGAACTGTAAGCCAGCCCCAATTAAATATTTTCCTTTATAAGAGTTGCTGAGGTCACAGCGTCTCTTCATAGCAATAGAAACCTTAACTAAGAGACTGTATTTCCTGAGTGTTGAGTTTCCAGGTATGGGCTACCACACCTAGTTTATGCAGTGGACAGAATGAAACACCTCAGTGGATGGTAAGGGCATTCAGAAATGAGATTTCTATGCTTATAGGTCAGTGTCTGTTAATTAAGGTGCTGGGGTGGGGTGGGGCAAAAGAGGTACCACCAGATGCAAGTGGATCAAAAAGGTCACACTTGTAAGCACAGTGACAAAGCCCAGGTTTAGAGTCAAACTGGGCCCAACCACACACTGGTTGATGACCTTGGGTAGGGCCCTTCAGCTCCAGGGCTCTGCTATCCTCCTCTGCAAAGAACAACCAAACGTTTAACTTCTTGAAGTTCTTTTCTTTCTTTCTGCAGGTAGTCACATATGTAGCTCAGGCTGGCTTTGACCTCTCTCTGTAGCCAAGGATGACCTTGAACTTGCGATCTTCCCGCTGCTGCCTCCCAAGTCCTGGGATCACAGTGTGAGCCACTGTGACTGTTCTCTTCAGGGTTCAGCATCATACTGAGGGCTTTGTGCTTGCTACATCTCCATCCCCAGGTTTCTCGGCCCAGGTGTTGCCAGCCTGCTGGCAGACGAAGGGTTAACAATGACTGTGTCCACTGAGTGGAGTGGCTGATGGTGAAAACTGCTTTGGTGGGGCTGACAGGGGCTATTTTTGGAGCCCAACCACACGGAGTAATAGGATTGGGCGGAGGCAAGCGTGACCAGAGGCGATGTTCTCAGCTACCGAGGCAACGCTGCATCCACCTTGCCAAACAAAACACTCCTTGCTCTCGTCCCCTCCTCTCTTCCTTGGGTTTTATTTTGACCTTCTAGAAAACCAGCCTTGCCAGCAGCTAGGGAAAGATTGCTTTTTATTTCCTAACACTTGGGTGTCTCACATCCACTGCTCCCCACATCCTTTGGCTCTAGCTTTAAATGTCCACTGTACGGTGGAGGAAACTGAGGCAGGAAGGATGCTAAGAAAGTGGTCACCAGGTGATCTCCATGGGAAGGCATTTTTTAAATTATTTATTTACTTGAATTTTATATACATTGATGTTTTGCCTGCATGTATGTCTGTGTGATGGTGTCAGATCCCCTGGAATAGGAGTTATAGACAGCTGTGAACTGTCATATGGGTGCTGGGAATTGAACTCAGGTCCTCTAGAAGAGCAGACAATGCTCCTAACCACTGAGCCATTGTTCCAGCCTCTTACCTCTTTTCTTTCATTTCCACTGTCCTCCCTCAAAATATAGCAGAAGGGATGGAGACCCTCCCAGCCTACAGTCCTTTCTGTTATTTTCTTTTCCTATCAAATTCATGCTTGAGAGAGTTTCTCTCTCTGTCTTTCATCCCCAAGGGCAGTGCCAATCAGCCTCTGCGTTGCTACTCTTGGGGAAGCATGCCAGCAAGAAGGCAGGACAAGTTCCTGTTGTCGGGGTGAGTGTGCCCTAGCTGGCCATTAAATGCCTGCTCACAAGACATCTCATTACTGGTTATAAATAGTGGCAGGAACCCCTTGCCTGCTGGCCAGGCATTGGTAGAATCCCAGGTGTGGGTTCATTTAGGGACCACCTTCTCCCGTGGCCTTCCCACTCAGAACCCTTGAAGAGTGGATTCAGGAAGGTAACTGAAGATGGAAAGTCAACTCTGGCTTATTATTGTTTTGTATTTTTTTTTTTTTTTGTATGTGAGTTTTTCACGGGCTCCAAGTTCCTGTGGAGATTTTGGTTGGTATGCTGACTTGGCTGTGAACTTGACACACCTGGGAAGAAGATTCCTCAGCTGAAAATGTGCCCCCATCAGATTGGCTTGTGGGCATGTTTGTGAGACATATTCTTGGCTGGAAATTAATGAAGAAGGGTCCAGCCCATGGTGAGTGACACATCCCAAGACAGTGGGGTCTTGGCCTAGTAAGAAAGGTCACTGACAGAGATTTCCAGAACAAGTCCTCCATGGTTCCCATTTTTGGTCCTGCCCTGACTTCTTTTAGTAATGGACTATTCTGTGGAATCATAAGGTCAAATAAACTCTTCCTTCCACTAAGTTCATTTGGGCACGATGTTTATCACAGCAAGAAGAAAACCAAAACCAAATGAGTAAACGGGAGGGGGGGGGTGTTGCTGGGTGGGTGAAGCAAGCGCTGCCCTCAAAGCAGAAGGCCCTGATTTGATCCCTGAGAACCCTGTAACCCAGTTGTGCTGGCTTGTCTTTGCATGAATTCACACAAGCTTGAACACTGGAGAGAAGGGAAGTTCAGTGGAGAAAATGTCTTCATATGGTCTGCCTATGGGCAGATCTATTGGGCATTTTCTTAATTAGTGATTGATGAGGAGAGCCCAGTTTATTGTGGATGGTGTCACACCTGAGCTGGTGGTCCTGGGTTCTGCAAGAAATCAGACTAAGCAAGCCATGGGGAGCAAGCCAGTAAGCAGCACTCTTCTATGGACTCTGCATCAGCTCCTGCCCTGTTTGAGTTCCTGTCCTGACTTCCTTTAACAATGGACTACAGTGTGGAAGTGTGGGCTGAATAAACCCTTTCTTCTCCATGTTGCTTTGGGTATGGTGTTTCATCCTAGCACTAGTAACCCTAAGTCTCCGACACCAGGCCCTCCCTGTGGTAGTCCAGTACCAGGGAAGCAGGAATAAGAATCTCTAGAGTACTATGGACAGCCGGAGTCAGTGAAAGGGCTGTCCCCTGACAATGAGAAAACGTGTGGATGACTCCTGAGGAGGGGTACCCTAAGACGCCAGTTAGAAAAGACACAAGTTGTTGTTACAAGGGAGTTGTGACCCCACAAGGGGAACATCAGGAGTGAAGACTTGGCTGAGGATGTCGTGGGACCCAGGGCTTTGGCACACAATGCTGGATCCCAAGAGAGGGAAAATAGCATCCTACCACACTTCTGAAGCAAAAGGGCTCCATCACTGCAGCCCACTCCTAAAGTGGAAAGACAGTCATGCAAATTTAGGAAATACCTGGGGGTGGGGATGGGCTGCTAACACATCAAGTTAGGTTCCCGGATATATCAGGAGTCCAAAGGGAACTGAGTGGGGCCTGCAAACCTGTAAGATGTTGCCTTATAGTCAAGGACAGCAGTCACTTGCTATTCCAGGGGACAATGGAGATCATAGATAGACTGTCAAGAGCATTGGCCTTGGGATGCAGGCTCAGCAACAAGGTCTGGAGGGATGCCCTTGAGTGGCTTAGGGGCAGTAAATAGATCCCAATGAATCCCGGAACAGGACCACTGGGTGCTTGGAAGCAGAGATAGTCCAACCCAACAGTCCAGGGTGCCAGCAGGTTCCCATGCTGCAGTCAGGCAAAGATGACAGAGAAAAGCCCAGGACAACCACAACTAGACGGTTGAAAAGTCAGCTAAGGTGAACTGGGATAGGTCGAGGCTGACAGCAGAGAAGTCAGCAGCAGAGAAGCTGTTTGTGAGTGTCTGGGAGCCGCTCTGTGCCCCACTCCCCAGTTTTAGGGGGTGTGGCAGGCTGTGTGGCAATCCCCAAAGCTCTTTCCATGGCTTTGCTGAGCAAATGGAGTACACAAACAGAATTGCAGTGGGATTGTTTAAACTCACTTTTAGCCAAGCAAAGTGACTCAGCCCCCACCCTCCAATCCCCTGGAAGCACCTATTAATCCCCAAACAAAAGAAGCTCTAATTTAGTTATTCATCGAAACCTACGGGACCCTCGCCCCGCCCCTGCGTCCTTTGCTTGCTACCAGTAGTTAACCTTGATCTTGTTACCAGCCACAATTTGGCTCTCTGCAGTCCCTTCTCCACCAGGGGAGAGCAAATAGATGGGATGTCGGTGTGCCCGCTTCCTCGTGTTTAATATGCAGCAGAAGTCAGAGTCACTGAAGAGCGACCCCGAGTCGTCCGGGCATGTTCAGAGAGGGAAGAAATTGGCTGATCTGGAGTTTTTTTGTTTCTATTAATATCCCAGCACAAACGCACTGTGACTCAGCCTCGTCCTGCCCTGGTGCTCAGGGTTCCCTCCCTCCCTCCTTTGCTCCCAGGATCCCGCAGTCAGCCTGGCCCCTCGGGGGTCATTCGCTTGGGCTGAAAGCCAGAGAGCAGGTGCACATCCTGATCCGAGGAAGAACAACCTTTGCAATGCCCCCAAGGCAGCATTTTGCTAAGCATTCCTGGTGACTTTGGATCCTGGAGTAAGGAAGCTCCCTTCAGTTTAGCCACTGAATATATTTTTGGCTGATCTCAGGGAATGAATAGTGAGTGAGAGAAAATAAAGAAGTCTGCTTGGCTTGCTAGGTGAGGTCTGGGGTCCTCTCCATAGTTGACCCGTTCAGGGCAATGGTCCACTTTAAAACTTGCCAAGGGCTGGGGGTGGAGTTAATAGAGAGCTTGCTAAGCATGTAGGATGTCCTGGGTTCCATCCTCAGTACTGCATAAGTCAGATAGCACATGCCTATAATGCTAGTCCTCAGGAGGAGGGGGAATTCAAGGTCATCGATAACTATATGGGGAATTGAAGCTGCTGTGGGCAAGAGGCCCCGTCTCAAAAACAAACAAAAACCTTGCTGAGTGCTTGACCTATGTTTTGGAAATAGAGGAGAGATGGCTATTGTCTTTTTGGTTTAATTGTCAACTTGACAGTCACCCGGGGGACAGCTTCATTTGAGGGGTGGCCTGGGTCAGACTGGCCTGTTGGGGTTTGATTGTCTTGACTGTTAATTCATGCAGGAGGGCCCAGCCCACTGTGGGCAGCACCACCCCTAGGCAGGTGGTCCCAGGCTTTAAAACAAAGTTAGCACATCAGTGACCTCTGTAGTTCCTGCTTCTGTGTAAGTAACTACCCTGACTTCCCTCAATGACCGACTGTGACCAAACAAACCCTGTCCTCCCCTGCATTGCTTTTGGTCATAATGTTTGTCACAGCAACAGAAAGGAAACTGGAACAGATATAAACAGCTTTATTGAGGTGAGAGTCACACAGAATGAAACACACTGCAGTGTATAACTTGGTTACATGGGTAATAGCTGGGCAGAAAAGAAAGTTCTAGAAATGGTTCAAGGAGAAACATGAAAGAGGCATGGGGTGCCAGGACTACCATGCTGCCCAGTACCCACCCAGCTGGACCCAGGCTATTTGAGTCTTAAGGTATCCTGGGCTGGGGCTAAGGAGATGGCTTAAAAGTACTCGGTGTGGTAGCATGAACACCTGAGTCTGATCCCCAGAACCCACATAAAAACTCTCATGGTTATCTCCAGCAGCCCTGGGAGAATAGAGACAAGCAGATGCCTGGAGTTCTTTGGTCAGTCAGTCTAGCCAACCAGTGAGAGGTCCTATCTTAAAAATAAATAAATAAATAATTAAATAAATAACAATAAGTAAATACAGGGAAGAGTGAGTAAAGACACTCAGCATGGGTTTGCATCTCCATGCTCCCATGTACACTTGCATGCATGCACGCAGATTTCCTTCAGCTGCCAATAAAATCCTCTCTCCCCTCCTTTCCTTGAGCCCTAGTCTCTGAGCCTAGTGTTTTCCCCAGTCTGGCTCTGGCCTTGATAGGCTGCTTCTCTCTGTACTTGTACATATATCAGAGACATGAGACTATGTCTGTGCAGAGATGTATACATGTACCTGCTAGGTTCTACTGAAAGTGTGGCATTCATGCAAAAGCCAGCATGTGTGTGTGTGTGTGTTTGTGTATGTGCATGTGTCTAAATGATCCTGTCTGCCTATGTATATGTATTTATGTGCATATATACCATTGCACATATATATATATATATTGCATGTATGACATCCATCCACGAACCTGTGCACGTGTGTATATGTTCATGCAGGAAATGTGCATGTGTCCATGTTTGTAAGACTGTGCAGCACATAAACAATGTATGCATGGGATGCATGTGTATGTTCAATTTTGTAAGGACACACAATTTCCAAGACCCATGTATAAATGAGATTCCTAGTGTGCATGCAGACATGTGCCAAAATACATGTGCTTGTGCATATGGGCATAAAGACAATTCTGTGTATATGAACTCTTTGAAGATGTCTTATGAATAGTTGCAGGTGGGAGATCTACGGTTAGGAAAGCAGGTTGCCAAGAGGAATCATGTGTCCAGGATACAGGTACCTTCCACTAAGAGGTAAGCCCTTTGCCCTCTGGTTCCTGCTGAAAATTAAGATCCCAATGAATCTGTTCAGTACTGATTAGGCATCAGTCTAAACATTTTGCACTATGATTCTGGGAGTAACCTGAGTGAGCAGTGTGCCTCTATCCTTATCCGCAGGACAGGAAGACCCATGCTTCCAGGGCTCTCCATACAGCCCTGCACATTCACTGACAGCATCGCCTCAGTGAGGAACCAAATGGTCCCCTCTCACCTCATCCCTGCTATCCCCTGTTATGAAGCCACCTAGAACTTAGGGGCCACAGAAGAAGGGAAGGGAGAAGAAGGATGTCCTCTTGAGAGCCCCGCAGAAGATAAACAGCTGGATTTTGCTTTGAGCCTCACAGACATGTCGAGCCATTGAACCTTCCAGGCTGACTATAAAGAATTCGAGAGACCAATGTGAATTGGTGTTTTGCCTGCATGTATAACTGTGTAATGGTATCAGATCTTGGAATTACAGACAGTTGTTAGCTGCCATGTGGATGCTGGGAGTCGAACTCAGGTCCTCTGGAAGAACAGTCAGTGCTCTTAACTGCTGAGCCATCTCTCCAGCCCCCACGAGACCGATAAGTTAACTCAGATGGTAAAGTGCTTGTCAGCATGCATGAGAACTGAAATTTGATCCCTAGAATCTAGGTTTAAAAATGCCAACTGTGGTAGTATGCTTGTAACCCTGGCTCCAAGGAGGCAGAGACAGGCAGGTCTCTTGGAGGCAGTTCACTAGCCTAACCTACTACTCATGAGCTTAAGGATGGTGAGAGACGCTCTCAAAAACCAAGATGGGTGGCATCCTGAAGAATGACACTGAGTGAAGACCTCTGGCCTCAGGGGAGCAGACAGAGCAAGAACAGTATAAGGAACACACAGGTGGTAGCAGAAATAAGATACAACATGATGTCAGTCAGATGGCTCTGTAAGAAGACCCCAAAGAAGGGCGAGCCCCTAGGCAGTCCTGGGTTTTCAGGAATGCAATTTGCTATCTGTAGTGGCTTGAACGAGAATGTCCTGCATAAACTCATATATTTTAATAATTGGTCCCCAGTTGGTAGAACTGTTTGGAAAGGATTAGGAGGCACATCACTGGGGTTGAGATTTGTGGTTTCAAAAGAATTTTGCCATTCCCAGTGACCTCTTTCTGCCTCATGGATGTGGATCAAGATGTGAGCTTTTCATTTGCTCTGCCATTGTGGATTCTGACCCTCTGAAACTGAAAGCCAGATTAGATGCTTTCTTTCATAAATTACCTTTGGTGTGCTATTTTATCAAAGTAGTAGAAAAGTAGCTAAGACAACACTTACCCTACCCTGCCTAGGCCCTGCCATCCAGCTGACCTCAAAGATCTCAGCCTTGGTTCAGAAGAAGTGGGTCCATACTCTACTGTACTGTAACCCAGTGTCAGGTTCTTTACTGAAGGAAAGCAGGAAAGCTATCTCAGAAAGGCTCCTGTATTGGTGATGGGATCCTTGACAGATGCTGACTGGCTTGGAGTTCAGCCTTGCTATAGAGAGAAGGCATTTGTCTGTCAAAGCGTCAGTGGTGAGAATCAATGAGCCCAACATATTCAGCCCTATGGTGATCACTATGCTTGTGGCCAGGGTCTTATTTGTGGACTATTCCTTCACACTGTGTGAATATGTGTGACTGTGGTTGGGCTAATAAAGAAGCTGACTAGCCCATAGCTAGACAAGTGGAGGTTAAGCAGAACTTGCAGAAGAAAGAGAGCATGAAGAAGAGAAGGAGTCTCTCAGAATTGGGAGGAGATTTGGAGAAAAGAAGTTGAACTTGTACTGAGAAAAGATATCAAGCCATATGGCAGAGTGAAGATATGAAATATGTGTTAATTTTAAGAGTTAGCTAGTAACAAGCCTAAGCTATTGGCCAAGCATTTGTAATTAATAATAGGTCTCTGGGAGTGACTAGTGTGACAAAACAGACTGATGGTAGACAGGAAACTCTGCCAACACTTACTACTATTGATATGTTGCTCTTGTAAGTCTAGAGAGGACCTTCTGCCCTACCTGCCCTTACCATGTGGTGTTCGCTGCTCATACCATGCTCTTGCATATGTCTCCATATCCACTTCCATAGCCTGACCTATTCTTCCAGCTATAGGCACCAATTTCAGTTGATATGAAATGGCACTGGACTATGCTGTGGTAGCCAAATGATTTCTTCATGTCTCTGTTCATATGTTGGAGTTCTAACAGGCAAGACCCCAGTATGTGACTATATTTGAAAATGTGGTCTTTAAAAGGATAATTAAATTAAAATGAGGTCATCAGGGTGGGCCCTGATCCAATATGGCTTGTGAGATAAAACTGAGGAGATTCCTTATTCAGTAAAGTGCTTGCCTCATATGTATGATTCCCAGCACCCAGTTAAAACCAGGCATAGTAGTACTTACAATTCCAGGGCTGGAAAGGCAGAGAAAGACAGATCTCTGTGGCTTCCTGGGCAGTCCAGCTATTTAGGTTAGCAGATCCTACATCTCAGTGAGAGACTCTACATCAAAGAATAATATAGACAGCTCCTAAGGAACAACTCCTAAGTTTGTACACATACATACACAAGCAGGGCTCCCTCTGACATGTGCGCTGCCTGCACGTGAACATATACACACATGTAAACAAAGACTGGGGACATAGCCCCGTGGATAAAGCACTTTCTGTATAAGTGCAAGGGCCAGGTTTCTGAACGCCATCACCCAAGTACAGATGGTTCCAGTGACACACTCCTGTGACCCCGAACCCCGGCACCTAACTTGGTCACAGTGGTGTATTCCTGTGACCCCAGTGCTGGACATGGGCAAAGACATGATGAACTGGGAGTGAGGGCTCTTGTGCCTGCCAGTGATGTTGGAATAGTTTGTTTTAGCTTCAGTGGAAGAACCTGTGGCAAACACAAGGCAGGGAGTCATAGAAGACATCTAACTTGGACCTTTGTCTTCCATGTGTAGAGAGGGATAAGTCCATTCACACATGTGTGTGTGTACACATCACACACACACACACACACACACTCACACACACACACACTCACACACACACACAAAGAAACAACTAAATAGGAAACAACTTGGACATACACAGAAGAAAAAGGACCAATTGATGATCCACAGAGAAAGCATCCTCTAAGGGCTGAGGTGAGAAGTCTGGATAGATTCTCCTCTCATGTTTTCAGAAGAAAGGACTTTTCTGACATCTTGAGCTAGGGTTTTCAGCCTCCAGAGCCATGAGACTGTCTATCCCTATGTCTAAGCTGCCCAGTCTATAGTACTTTGTCATTGTTACCAAGCTAAGACATGTGGTAAAGGCACATGCTGGTGTGTTCTAACTGTGGATACCACAATCTCTGGTGAAGAGTGGCATACATTATAAGCAGTTGATTTTTCCTGCCTCAAGAAGCAGAGATATAGATTCTAGAATGTCCTTTGAGTAATCTGTCTCTTCTCTGGTCTGTGTTGTGTTTCTGGAGGTGGGTATTTGGTCTTTGGGCTGTTGTAGAGATGTAGTCTGGGAGAACTCATCTAAGGAAAGGATGTTTGACCATCAGGTTGATAAGGAACCGCCCTGGGCAGTACTGGAGAGTGACCAGCTCTTACTGTCCCGGGGCTGGGAACTGTACACCCATTGGGACTAGAGCTCAATGACAAATGGCCGCTGACTTTGATGCTCAGCCCAAGGCCACCTGGGATGGTGCCTGCCTTCAGGCAGAGCCAGGCGTCCATCCAGCATCCACAGCTCATTATATTTGACTATTTTTCTATTCCTGGCAACATCATTAGAAGGATATGCAAATAAGAGAATCAACTGAATTTGTTTCACAGAACAAAGAACGACATTTAATCAGCACAATAAATACATGTAGCCATTTGCTGCAAAAGATGATGGTTAATGAAAGAACACTGGGGACAAGAAGTTTGGAGCTGGAGGCGGAAAAGAACAAGGAGAATCTGACGCGGTAGCAACACAAATGGTGAGCGCCGTAAAGGGTTGAGACCTTAGGTTGCTCAGTCATTCGTTTGTTAATTTGCCAAATATTTATTGAGCATGTATGGAGTTCGAATACTAGACACTGACGACATTGGATCAAGGGTTGTGGTGGCTCAGATAATGGCTCACTGGCCTCACAAGCATGAGGAGCTGGGTTCAATCCCCAGAATCTATGTAAAAACAGCTGGGCAGACTGATGTGAGCTTGCAAGCCCAGTGCTGGGGAGGTAGAAACAGGGATCCCTGAGGTTCACTGGCCAGCCAGTCTAGACTACTTCTCGAGTTCCAGGTCAGTGGGAGACCCTGCCTCAGAAATCAAGGCAGAAAGCTCCAGAAGAATGACAGGAGGTTCTCCTTTGGATCCCACATGTACACAAACACACATGTACCTGCAAATACATGAACACACACACACACACACACACACACACACACAAAGATAATATAGTGATAACACAGATGGTTCTCCTAACATGGGGTGTACCTTGAAAAAGGAACTCATTTATCAAAGAATCTCAGGAAAACATCCATCATTATAGATGTGAGTAATGCAAGGGAGGGTCTGTGTTTGGCAGCTTTCCATCAGTGTAGCAAATGCCCGAGCTATTCGATTTATAAAGACAAAAGGTTTGCTTTATCCCACAGTTCGGGAGATCATAATTGGCTGACCCTTTCCTTTGGCGAGAAAGCACATCATGATTGGGAACATGTGCAGGTATGGTAAGATCACTGACTTCACAATTCAAGTAGCTGAGAAGGGGCTGTGGTTTCAAAGTCATCTTCAAGGAGATGCTACCAAACCACTTAAAGACCTTCACTAGGTCCTGTGACTTAAAGGCTGCATTTCCTCTTACTATTACTGCTCTGACGAGTGAGTCTTCATCACATGAGGAACATTCTAGGTCTAACTGTAGCAAGGGTAGAAGATCTAACCCAGCTAGGACGTGGAAGAGTTTTCCCCAAGGCTGTGAAGAGGTCGCAGGGCATTAGAGATAGTTGAGATGAGTAGAACCAGAGGTTGGGATGGATGATATGTGTCCTATACAGGGAACAGTGTCTTTGTTTACTTTTCTGGTACTGTAATAAAAACCTTCCATTTATGCTGGCTCACAAGTTTCATTCTATAGTTCATCACAGTGGGGAGGTCCATCACAGGGGACAGAAGCAGCTGGTCACATTGCACCCACAATCAGGAAGCAGAATGCCATGAATGAGTGCTAGTACTCAGTTTTCTTTCTCCATTTTCCATAGTTCAGAAACCGTTTCTCAGTGAATGGTCCAGCCTGCCAGTAAGAGAGGTCTTCACACATCGATGAACTTAATCAAGATGACTCCCACAAGCTTGCTTGGATACTCAATTTCCAGTTGATTCTAAATTCTGTCAAGCTGACAGTGCAAAACATTATAGTCTGTACAAAAGACCCAAGGCCACATAGACGGAGCAGGTAAATAGAGGGCACAGCTATGGGAGGGCAGAGCCCGGCTTCCTGGTCTGTACTGAGAAGCTCAGGTCTGCAACCAGGGAAAGCAATACAGTTTATGTTTTCATACTACCATGGCTGGCTTCTGGGAAAAGAATAGTCTGTAGGGTCTGAAGAGGGTAATATGGAGGCAGGAAGGCTGGTGAGGATGCCCTTGAATACAAATGAACAAGTTGAGATGGTAGCTTGAACCAGGTCAGGTCTTCCTCAATAGGCTAGAAATTTCCTGCTTGTGGGGCTGCCCTGTGCACTGTGGGACATTTAGTTGCCATCTTGACCTTTGACCCACTAGTTATCTCCAAAATAAACCCCGTCAAAGTCTCCAGATATTGTCCTTTGTAGGGCAAGGTCACTAAGTCTGAACCAAGGATGAAGAAGCAGACGGAAGGGGAACAGGGGCTTCTTCCTTTCTTTTACTGTGATAAAACACGCTGGCCAAAACCACATTGTTGAAGAAAGGGGTTTGTTTGGCTAACAGTTCCAGGTTCCAGTCCATCATCCAGGGAAGTCACAGAGGTGGGAGCTTGGGACAGCTCACACCACATCCATGGTAAAGAGCAGAGACAAATGAACACACCCATTCTGTCTGATTGTTTTCTTGGTAGGCAGCTAGCTTTCTTCATTCTTAACAGTGCAGGGCTGAGCCTGGGGATTGGTGCCACCCACAGTGAGCTGGCCAGTTAACTATTAAGACACCTTCCCCACACTCAGCTTTTTTCATCACTTCTGGGGACTGAATTGGTATAAAAGGTTCTAACGCTCATACGGCAAGCACTTTATGACTATCTCCACCCCAACCCCAGACTCTTTAAAGAGAGACCAAATCTCCCTAACTTATTGCAGGCTGACATCATACCTGTGCCGGTTTATTATTGGTTAGTATTGTTTATCTCTTTCTGAGCCTAATCCAGAAATTAAATGTACTCAGGTATAGAAGGAAACATGAGAATTGACAAGATGGCTCATGGGATAGAAGCACTTGCCTCCAAATCTGATGACCTGAATTAGCTCCTTGGGACTCACACAGAGGAATGAAATAATCAACTCTGCAAGTTCACCTCTAGCATCACATGTACACCATGACATGGTCCCCTCACTAAGTAAATAAGCAAATAAATAAGTGTAATTCAAACTGTCTTAAATGTTTGATTTTTAAAAAAATTTAAATTTTTCCTTTAAAGATGTCCAAACTTTAACCCTTTAAAGCTATACATGTGTCATATATATACAATATACAGATATATAAAGGGTTTCAAGCCTGCACTGAGGTCTTGGCACACCCCCCCACAGAGAAAGGGGCAACGTCATCTATGTATTGATTTGTCATTTTCATTCAAGAGCATATCATGCATCCTGTTAGGGCTTTTCAAAAGCAGATGCGTGAAATGTGAATTTTAAAATATTTGTCTCTCTTCCAATCCTAATGCTGTAGCAAGCCTTCTACCAGAATGATTCCATACTCCTGCTGCAGGCTGAATAGTGTCTCTCAAAAGCCATGTCTAAATCTTAACACTCAAAGATGTGCCTGTGTCTTCAGGAAATAAGCTCTCTGTAGATGGAATCAAATTGATGTGAGGTCCTGTTAGATATGAGTGGGTCCAAATCCAATAGCAGATGTCCATTTAAGAGAGAGAAATTGAGGCATGGACACCAAGGAAAACACTGGGAATATGGAGGAGGAGGAGGGCTTGGGAAATGGATTGGGGGGTAAGGTGCTTACAAGGCAAGCATCAAGGCCAGAGCTATTATCTCCAGCACCCATGTAAAGGCAGCCATGCAGCACATGCCTTTGGTTCTTCTGCTGAGGGGCAGAGACAGGAGGATCTCAGCAGTTTGCAGGTCTAACACATACCCGCAGGCATGCACACACACAGAGACAGACATGCAGGTATACAAAGAGACATATACACACATACACACACAAAGAACACACACACACACAGAGGAGTGGTAAGTTTCCAAGCCAGTATCCACAAGGCTCCCCACAGCCAGGAGAGAGGCCTGGATCCATTTTTGCTCTAGCTCTTGTAAGGAACAAACCCTGCTGGCACCTTGAATTTAGACTTCTGCCTTGCAAAGTCACATCTTTTGTTCCAAGTCATGGGGTCATTTCCATGGTGGCCCTGGAAAAGAAATATAAGAACCAACCTCAATTTTCTCGAAATGAAGCCACCATTATATCAGACTGTGAGTGGGTTTTGCTCCTCTTGGTGGTAAGTTGCCTAGGAGTGGTGAGGAGTGGCCATTACTCAAATACTCCCTGGCTGTACTTGTGGGAGGAGCTTGTCAGGGCTCTGTCACTATGGTTACCTGTGGGGCTCATCTTTCTAGATAGCAATCTCACACCTACCTGACCTGTCCCCTCCCTCACCTCTACCATTCCAGGCTTGTGAGCTCCATATTTAAACATGTTAAGAGTTAACAATGTCTGTCAGTTGGCAAAATGCTTGCTTCGTGTCCCCAGCATCCCATAAACAAGATGTGGTGTCATGTAAGCATAATCAAAATACCCAGGTAGAGCAGAAGAATTGAGAGTTCCAAAGCATCATTGGCTACTTACTGAGTTTGAGGTCAACTTGAGGTACATGCCTGTATCAAAAAAAAAAAAAAATACCTATACTTCCCTCATCATGAATGTTTTTATGCTTGCTTCGGTTTTTCCAAACATCATTTGCATTTTTCAGGAAGATTTTATTTGCACCCCAGCAAGAACAGCAGCTAACTGGTTGGGCCCTGATTCCCTGTTGCGCTGCACATGGCTGCCTCTGCTGCCAAGGTAACCATAGGGAAGACTGTGCCTCACACCCAGGAGGCCCTCCCTTGGTCTCTTGCCTCATTGAATCTGATGGACGCTTGTGGCCAGCAGCAAGGACACTGAGCCATGTGACTGTGTGGAGAGGCTTACCTCCGCAGGAGTTGTGACTTCAACCAGATCTTGTGCCTATGCGCCGTGTGTTTGCTGGGGCATGCATCCCAGCCAACAGGTGGGTGAACTGCACATCGCAGGACACCCCAGTCAGACCGTCAGCCAGACTGCTTCCAAGTCATCCCCTCCTCCTTAGAGACATGGTGTGGCCTTCAAGCCTCTGGACTTGGGAGTGATTTATTGTACAACACTCTAACTAGTACAATTGTTTTCTTCAACATCTGTAAGCCTCACTCCCCAACATGCACACCAGTCTCCCCCAAAGCTTTCCTGGGTGCTCAGAAAGCTGGCTTAGGTGCCACTGACATCTCTGTTCCTAGACGAGGTCTCTCTGTCCCATGCTGCTTTCCTCCCCTAGCTTGCTACCCTGAAGGCTTCAGATCTGGTCACCCTCTGGGCAGCCATCACCTCCTCCTGAGAGCTTTCTCTGGCTCCCTGGCTGTGTCAGGCATCTTCCAGCACTCCTGTAGCCTTTCTTTGGGGGACATTGCCCTTCCTTGTGGTGTGAGGTCCTGGGGCACAGCACCGTGCTTCGTCATCTGGAGGAGACAGTGAAAGGGAAGGGGGGCCTGTGAGCTCTGGAGTAGAGATTCTAGCACCTGCAGATCTCCAGAAGCAGCTGCCACAGTTTTTCAGGGAGGAGGTACAGTCTGGGAAGGAGATGTCCTTCCTCAAGGACCTCTATGAGCACTACCCCCAAACATAGCTTAGGTTTGGTACCAGAAAAGAAAAGGTGGACTGGGTAAAAACTGTGGCAAGCTGAAGTTTGTGTCAGCTCCCAGCCCAGTGACCATCCCTTCCAGAACCTTCTAGAACACATTCGTGCAGCCCAGGCCCTCTTTGGCCTTCTTTTGTTAGTGGCCGCCTCTCTTGAAGCACTTCTTTATTTTGGAATTGGAGAGTGTTGGAGCATGTGAGGGAGGAAGGAGGGGGGGAAGGGGAGGAGGGACGGGAGGATCAGGGGAAACCTCAGGTAGTTTTCCTCAGGATGGCACCCACATCATTTTTGGAGACAATATCTCTCACTTGGGCTGAAGTCAGTCAGGGTGGCTGGCCAGTGAGTCCCAGGGGCCTGTCTGTCTCCAGCAACTCAGCACTGCTGTACCTGATTTATTTTAAAGTGAATTCTGGGAATCAAATGTATATCTTTATGTTTGCAGGACAGGTACTTTAGAAAAGGAGCCATCCCTCCGACCATCCTAGCAACACTTCGTATAGTAATTAAGCAACTTCCTGTAAGAATTGTCTCCATCCCACAAGGGTTGGGACCGTGCCTGGGTCCATGCCCGACATTCTGAGGGTGCTTTACCGCTGTTGCTGAAGGAATGGATAATTGCATGAATAAATAATGCTAAACTCACCCAGCTTGCAGAGCTCTGGGTTCCACAGGGGAAGGGAGGTAATTGTGTGTGAAAGCGAATGAGCGCTGTACTTGTTATAAGTGAGAGCTGGGCTTGGAGAACAAGCAGAGAATGAGCTAACACATCAGTGCTGTGGACTCCTGCTCAATGGGGTCAAAGTACAGTTCCCCTGCAGCAGCAGTCACGGGGAGCCTCCACCTTCCATCCCTCCGTGCTCTCTCCCCATCCTCAGCTCAGCCACTATAGGAGGCAATGATGTCTATTTTTCAGGTTCTAGTACTTTCCACATGCCCATTGATGCCCTGAGTCCTTGCTTCACTGTGGCACCTCATTTTTCTGATAGGTAAAGTGGTAGGAATCCAGAGGACCAGGCCTGCCTGTCTGCAGAGCAAATGCATGAAGGGATCTGACCTACAGAGGGCAGAGTCCAGGAGCAGGAGAACCTCCAGAACATGGGGGGGGGCGGGGCTCTGCTTCTTCCTCAGGGATTCTAATAGAGAGCCAAGGTTGGACCCTGGCCCAACCGTGTGTGTGTGTGTGTGTGTGTGTGTGTGTGTGTGTGTGTGTGTGTGTATGTGTGTGTGTGTGTTGTGTTGTTTTGTTACCTGAAGAAGCCAACTGTGCCGAAGGTCAGGATCTCGGCCTGTCAGAGTGGGAAAGTTGACATTCCCAAGAGGCTCCAGGAACAGGATTTCCTGACCTGGGACTATTACCTTTCTCACACTGCGTAGCCAAAGCTACTTCCTGTTATTATGCCAAAGGATGACGACATTTCATTCGATAGAAAACGGGAAGAAGTGCTCTTGGCTCTAGGCTTTGAGAAGGAAGAAGGACCAGTTAACTGCCCATTAGAGGTTGTGGATCCAGACCTGGCTCTGTCTCCCTTTGTCATCGGCTGAAGAAAGTAACTCCAAATTCCTGGGCCTCGGTTTCCCTTTCTGTAAACAACAGAAGGGAGGCTGGGAAATAGAGTTCTGGCTTGCAGAGTCTTTTGCTGGACAGATGAAATGTTCTGCAAACTGAAAAATGCCCTTTGGATCATTCTGTCTGATTTTCTTTTTCCTTTTCTTCCTTCCTGTATTTCTTCCCTTTCTTCCTCTGCCCCCTCCATCTCTTCCTCTAGGCTGATCTTCAACTCCCAAGGTAGCCAAGGATATCCTTGAGCTTCTGATCCTCCTGCCTCGACCTCCCGTGCTGAGACTGCAGCTGTGCACCATCACACCTGGTTTCTGCAGGTGTGGAGGATGGGGCTCAGGGCTTCAGCTGTGCTAAGTAAACCCTGCCGACAGACCTGTGTCTCCAGCCTCTTTTCAGGATGTCTGTCCTCCCAAAGTTTGGTGATTCCACATGATCATCATCTGGCAACTGCTCAATTGCCTCCAGCCAATGTCCCCTCGCCAGTGAAGGCCAGGCTGGAGGCAGGTTGTCCATCCCCCAATTTCTAGTGTACAGAGTCTCTTCCCCCATGTGGCATCCATTTTTGCTCTGCATGCTTGGTTGCTAGAATCTTCCCCTAGGTTCTCTGTCTACTCAAATGTTGCCCTGATTCCCGATACCTTTTCTCATTTCTCCATGGTTGGGGAGTTTGTGAATCTGCAACTAAATGCTTATATTTCTCAAAGAGCTCCCAGACCAGCAGTGGCCTTCACTTTGAACTCGTTAGAAATAAAGCCTGCTGGGCCCTATCTCATACCTACTGAAGCAAAGCCCAAGGGTGAAGCCTTGAAGGGGTCCTGATGCACACACCTGAGCTTGGGATCCACCAGGTATCCTGTCACCCATATGGCCCAGCTTATATGTCATGTGGTAGCGCTCAGAGCCCAGCCTAGAGCCTTGCATGCAATGGCTACAACTGGGCATGGGACAGCCTCAGGGATGTGTATGGGAGGGCAGAAACCGGGCTAGAGCCTCCCAGACATGCCCTCCCTTTCCTGATCCAGGACACTATTTGCAGTCTTTTCCATGCGGTCTCCCCAGACTTTAAGTCCTGCATATACAGAGTTTTCCAGAAAGCCCCAACTTTCCCCTAGTCTGATAATACTCTGGTCTGTTCCTATCACTATATAATTGTTTATGGAACCTTCTGGACTGCACAGGTTTCCATGCCTGACCCCTCCCTCATCAATGTGATCCTCAGAGCATTCTGGCCATAACCTCCATACCTCCTGTGTTTGGGGCCTTTACACATTCTTTTCTACAACATAGATGCCACCTTACACAGATTTCTAGTTTCCAGGAGCAGAGAGGTGAGGGAAGGCAAACTCCAGAGTCTCCCAGCAGCTCCAAGCCTTTTGCATGGAGTTGTGGTGCTGAGTGCTGACTAAGTCAGGGATGTGGTGAAGGGGTAGCATAGAGATGCCCAGTACATGTTCATCTGAAAAGAAGAAAGGGCAGGTGAGTGCATGGTCTGAGGTGGCCCAGAGCTCCAGCTTCTTCAGCTTCTCACTAGGCCACAGCCGAGCCTTGAATCCAGCATAACACATGACTTCAAGTTGGTTTCAGCACAAATTTCTGATGCTTTTGCCGATCTGAGAAGAACCCTGGTTTAGTGTGAAAACAACGTTTTTTCTCCCTCTCTATTGCTCTCTTTCCATCCATTAACAAAGAGACAGTAAATTTGGTAGTGTCTTAGAAAGGCTGTGAGTTAAGTTAGGGAGATGGCTCAGTTGGTAAAGAGCTGGCTGTGCAGCATCAGGACCCGAGTTCAGATCCCCAATAGCTCACATAAAAGGACAAAGACCTGAGCACAGTGCTATGATGGCCATTCCAGAGAGGCAGAGACAGGGGGATCCCCAGGCTTGCTGACTGGCCAGTACAGTAAGAGCCACTGTCCAAAACAAAGTGGGGAAAGATGGAGGGGGGGGAAGAGAGAGAGAGAGAGAGAGAGAAAGAGAGAGAGAGAGAGAGAGAGAGAGAGAGAGAGAGAGAGAGAGAGAGAGGAGACTACTATGTCATTTCTTACCTTCTATCTTATACCTATATCCACTGGACACTTTTCAGAACAAATGTTAGAGACAAAGTCTGCACCAGCAGGGAGTAGATAATGCTGACAGGTTCTCTGGCATGCCCTTTGCCCCGTGCCTCCTCACTGGGAAGCAGCTGGGCCTTCTTAGTGAATGTCTAACGTAACATCTGTCTAACTTTCCTCAGTCTGAGCTCCTGAGCACTCTTAGCAGGCAAGGAGTAAGAGAGAGCTGTTTCGTTTGTTTTTGTGTACGTGTGCTATACGCATTTGTGTGTTTTCATGTGCATGTATAAGAGAGATGTCAACATTAGCTGTCTTCCTCAATCACTTCTCTATCTTATTTTTTATAAGATCTATCTATTTTTATTTTATGTATACAGGTATTTTGCCTGCGTGAATGTCTGTGCACCATGTGTCTGTGGACAAGAAGAGAGCCTGGGATCCCCTAGAACTGGAGTTACAGACAGTTGTGAGTGGTCATGTGTGTCCTGGGAACCAAACTCTGGTCTTTTAGAAAAGCAGCCAGTGTTCTCTAATCACTGAACCATCTCTTCAGCCTCCATCTCATCATCATCATCATCATCATCATCTGAGGCAGGGTCTCTCTTACTGGAGCCTCACTGATGTGTGTGGACTGGCTGCTGTAAGCTCCTTTCTCTGCCTACCTTCCCAGTCCTGGAGTCTCATGCACACCCTATTTCGTCCATTTTTTTTAAAGCTGAGATTTGAACTCAGATCCTCATGCTTGTACAGCAGCACCATACTGACTGACATCTCCCTCAGGCCCGGGAGAAGGAAACAGTCACACAGAGCTGTACTGCCAGCTCAAGATGGCAAAGCTGCTGACAATGAAGCCTGAGTCAGGTATGGGTGACCCCCAATCCCATGTGTGTCCCATTCCACCCAGCCAGTAAATCACCAGCCCTGGTGATCTTATTCCAAAGGCTGGGGATGAGGAGCTCCTCAAGGGTAGGGAAGCGTGGAAGGAGTTACAGGTTAACTTCTCCTCAGTGTGCCCAGGGCTAGGGACTTGCAGTCAGATCTGGGACACCCCCAAGGCCTCAGGAAGGAACTATTGGGAGGTCTTAGATCACTAGGGGTGTGGCCTCCAAGGGTAAAGTAATAGGATCCCACCTTGGTCTTCTTGCTTTTCACTTTCCAGTCATGTTTTTTGCCCTAATGCACCTGAGGCTTATAAGCAATGAATCCGGATTGGGAGCCAGATACTGGAAACTGGCCTCAAAGCAGCCTTTTCTTTTTGCTAACTAAATCATTGCAGATGTTTGTCACAGTAACAGCAGATGAGTACCACAGGTGTTGCCACAGTGCCTTCAAAATTCAATTAATCACCCTGCTTTACAGAGAAGAGTACATGGGTGAACCTGCCCACATACACACCAATAAGAAGTAGCCTGGCTTTGACCAGCACCTTGTTCCAAGCAGGCTCCTTTGCAGGATGTGAGTTCCCCAGAGTTAAAGAAAAAAGCAGCTCAGATCACTGCATTCTTTAGGCAGGTTCCCCTGCAGAACATGGTGGCCATTGAAGAGAAATTTAAAATCTCAATGATGTTAGGGCTGGTCCCACACTTGAGATAAACGGTCTGTGGAATACATCTTGGGTCCCTGAATTGAAGGGAGCTGTGAGCAGAACAGTAACTGTCTGTGTACGTGTTTCAGGTATTCATGTGTACATGTAGGTCAGCTGCAGATGCCTTCTCCAGGTGCTCTCCACCTTACCTTTTGAGGCAGGGTCTCTCACTGAACTGCAGCTTGGCATCTGGACCCAGCTGGCCAGCTAGTGAGCAGTGGGCCCCCAGGATCTGCTCACCTCATCTGGACCACTGCACCCAACTTTTCACATGGGTGCTGGGGATCTGGAATCAGGTCCTCATTCTTTTGTAGCAAATACCACTGAACTATCTCCCTAGCCCCAGAAAAGTGGATTAAAAGAAACTGAATTAAAAGTCATTTGTAATGTATCAACCATCACAAACTTAATCCAGCACAAGCTGGATATAGAAGGCCCTAACCACACAGTAAGAACACTGGCATCTAATGTGGCTTGTCCTCAGCTAAGATCTTGTCACAGACTCTTTAGTGCCCCAAATGGTTTCTCCTGTTTCCAGGGGATAATAACCCCAGTGGATTGCAGGAAAACATTTGGCTCTCTGTACTGCCCCGAAGAGTGAAGAGGAACTTCCTCACCTTTCAGCTGAGGTCCTGGATACTTACAGACCAATTTCCAGTGTGATGTGTTGGCTTGGGCCAGTGAGGCATTGTCCAGTAGAGAGAACTGAGCACAGTCTCTCGCCTTTCTCTCTCTGTGATTCTGAACAGGTTATTCAACAATCTGTCTTGTTGAATGTTTGTTCGGATGTCCTGGGAACTTAGAGTCCAGCATGGTGCTAAGCAGTGTATGTGTGTGTGTGTGTGTGTGTGTGTGTGTGTGTGTGTGTGTGTGTGTGTGTGTGTGTGGTGTGTGTGCGTTTATGTGTGCACACAGATACATGTATGTTTGCTTGCATGTGGAGTCCAGGGGTCAACCAAAAGGTACCCTAGAAGACTGTGTTGTGAGGTAGGGTCTCTCACTCGCTTGTATCTCAGCAAGTAAGTAAGATGGACAGACTGGCCACCAACCCTAGGGATCTGCCTGCCTCTGCCTCCTCACTGCCAGGATTATACATGCTCACCACTGCACCTACTTCTCTGTGGTTCTGGGGATGTAGCTCATGTCTTCATACTTACAGGGAAAATAGTCTACCATATGAGCCATCTCCCAACCCTGATTTTAGGAAGTAGTTCAACTGAAAGGTGACTAGGGAAAAAAGATAATTTTGTAGGGGATAGGGACCCAGTGAGTGATTCCATCCTTCCTCAGGACATTTCCCTCTCCTGGGATCCAGGGGCTTCCTGGCTTCATCCTTGAGCCCAGCTACCGAGGCCCTCATCCCTAAAGTTCCCTTTTAGCCAACTCTCCATTCTCCAGAATGTCAATGAACATTTCACAAGAAAGTGGAGGTAAAGAATGTGGCATTATGTGACCAAGCATCTCAGCCCCAATCCCAGGGAGTTTAAAAGCTACCTGGGAGCAAGATAATGCCCAGACAAAAGGATGCAGGTTATTTTTTTTTTAAAAAAAAGAAAGTGTGTGTTTGTGAGGGAGAGGTGTGTGAGTATGTGTGAGAGTGTACGAGTGTGTGTGAATATGTGTGTGAGGGAGAGCTTTCTCAGACCCTGTACTTCACTGACAAGCACAGAGAATGTCAGAAATCGGTGCCTTTGTTTATCCAAAAGTTTGAGAGAGCATAGATGTTTGTTAACCTGTGTGTTGACATAAAAGTAAGCTTTCTGGGCCCCCAAGATGCTCGGGGGTGAAAGGCACATGCGGTGAAGTCTGATGACCTGAGGCTTGAGCCATAAGACCCACAGGAAAGGAAAGATGGGGTTCTTGCTTGGCAAGATGCTCTCCGACCTCCACATTTCTCACCTTGGCAATTCTGACTGCCCCCCAGAGAAAGGATAAGGAAATGCAATCATTTATTTTAGGAAGCTCTCCTTGGTGGAAGTGGAAGATTGAAGCCTTTGTATTGTGTAGATTGGCTGCACTGCCTAGAAATATCCCAGGACCATGTCACCTAAGAATTCCTAAAGCATAGAAGCTTGGGTCCCACCTCCTCCTCACCCTCCACAGTCTGGGGCTTTGTATACCTCTCTGGGAGGATTTGCAGCTGCCTCATGCTCATTACAAACTTTGCCCAGTAAAACAAGGAACTCCTTTACCTGGACAGTAACACAGCTGGTAAAGTGCTTTTGTGCCATGCACAAAGTCTAGGCATTCCATTAACTGGGAATGGTGGTTCATACTGGTAATGCCAGCGCTTGGGGATTAGCAGGAGGATCAGAAGTTTATCCCTGTCTACTCAGAAGCTGAAAGCTAGCCTGGGCTACACTGAGATCCTGTCTCAGTAACAAAACAAAGAGGCTGGGAGTAAATAAATTAGTAAGTAAGGAGCTTCCATGCAAGCATGAGGTCCCGCTTGATCCCCAGAGGCCATGTAAAAAGCCTGGCAAGATGGCTGCCATTTCTAACCCCAGCACTAGGGAGGTATACACAGGCACCCCAGAGCTCACTGTCTAGCCACCTTAAATGAGACCAGCCAAGTTTCATGTTTAGTAAGAGATTCTGTTTCAAAAATTAAAATGGAGAAGAAAGATATCCATGACTCCCCACCATATGCATGCACATCTCTAAAAATGTAGACATAAAAAATTGAAGCAAAAGGAAACAGCAAAACAAAAAAGAGATAAAGAAATACTCTCAAGAACATGGAGTGAAGAGCCTGTCAAGGGTGAGCACAGAGAACATGAGGGCAGAGTTAAGGCCTCTCAAGGCAGAGCAAATAAGCCCAGTGAGGAAGCGCAGCCATGCAGGAAGCCCTGTGTGACTCCATGGATGTGATGACTTGTTTCCCAGGTACCTCCATGGGACAGAATTTTGACATAGTCTCCCCTTTTCCACATCTATCTTGAGTTTTAGGGAGGGAACTAACCGTCACAGAATTCTCACTTCCAAGAGTTCAGGCTCCTCAGATAAGCGCCTGCACAGTTGTGTGTGTGACTCAGCATTCCCAGCCTACCCCATCTATAGCAGGGTCCTTTAACAAGCCACTAGCAGGCCAATTATTCTGAACTGGTGTGCCCTGGACTCTGATGTGGTATGGACTCTGATAGCTAGATGTAGAAAATGCCACGTGTAACCCAGTTAAATCTGTTTCAAGAGGTGGAAGAGATGGCCCTGGCAGCAAGGGGCTGTACAAGCCTGAAGACCTGAGTTTGGTTCCCGGTTCTCATATGGGAAGCCAGGCATGGTAGAGCATGTCTGCAATCCTGTACTGGGGGAAGGAGAGCGGAGGATATCAGGAGCTTGCTGACTAACAAGCCCAGATGAACCTGTAAACTCCAAGTTGAGCTTCAAAATATAAGGTGGGGCACTGGCCTCTGCTTCCCATAGGCATGAATACACACATGTATACACACATAGTCACACGTGTATACCCACATAATCATACATGTGTATACACATTTATTCATACATGTGTATTAACACAGTCATACATGTGTACACACATAGTCATACATGTGTATACACACATAGTCATACATGTGCATACACACATAGTCATACATGTGTATACCCATATAGACACTACCCCTCACATGGTAAGAAGAGAAATAACTGTTGGTTTTAGTTTTTGCTTTAAAGGACATATTTTGTAGTGGCTTTTGAATGTTGAGCCTCAGTTTCCTCACCCACTGGGTGGGTGACAGGTCCCAGAAGACAGGCTGAACCCACTGAAGTCCCGGTCCTGATTGGTCAGTGTCTCCCTGGGGCCAGCAGTCAGTTGTAATGGCCAACTATCTGACTGTTTAGTGTTAGATTGAGATGTGTTACCCTGTTATAGGGATCTCTTATCATGAGGGTTTGGGCAACCTCATAAATGAGCCTACACCCTCTCCTCCTCCCCCCAAAGGTGGCAATCCCAATAGATGGTTCTTATATATCAAAGCTGTCAAATGACCCAGGAAGCAGCCATTACAGAAACAGGGCAAAAGAGGTTGGGATCCAATGGACAAGAACGTTCCCCAGAATCCCTCTGCCTTTGAGTGCACTTTCTAAGATGCCTATCATTTTAGGCAGTGGCATCTGCCTTTCTTTCTACTGTAGGAATTTCCTAGACACTGCTTGTGAAAGAAGGAGACAAAGTTTCCAGAACTCCTAACACAGCTGGGTTGTTTCATCTTTTAGCTGGATTTCCTATTGTCCCCATGTAGAATGTTTGATCTCCTAGTTAAAAAGCCACGGAAGGAGGGTGGAGAAATTGCTCAGTGGTTAGGAACACATGCCACTCTTGTAGAGGACACCAGGACTCAAGTCTGGTTCCCTAAACATGTTGGGTGGTTCCATAACTTCTGGCCTGTACCAGCATCTGCACTCAAATGTATGTACATGCATACACAAACCACATTAATATAACTTCAAAATTTGTAATAATAATAATAAAACCATAAGCAGCTTCCTTTCATCCTCTGATTATGCAGGGAATAGCATCTCCAAGCACATTCATTCGGCCTGGGGGCTTTAGGCATTAAGGAAATTCAGTAGGCAGCGTGAGGTAACTTCCATTCCAGCTTGGAACTTCCATTCCAGCTTGGATAGTGATGCCCCTGCCATGCTGTCAGTCTAATCTGGCAGACCTGATCCCTGAGCCTCCCACATCTGGAACTAGAAATGGACAAGTGGATTCCAAAGCCCAGCCCTGCTTCTATTCCACTTCACTCTCAGCCTTGGGCCACAGGAACATGCAACCCTCTGCCCATTCCCACATGCTCACACCCTCTATGTCCCTCTCCATTCTCTGCTGAACCCCAGCTGTGAGTTCTAACAGCTCAGGCAGGTGGGTGTCAGCTTTACTGGGACATTCTGGTGCTGCTGGAGGCACCTGGCTGGGGCGAGTCACTTCTAGCCTAAGTTCAAGGTACAGGAAACCCCATGACGTGCTTTGTGTCTACCCTGAGAGCTGGGCAAAATGACACAGCCTCCCCACCCTCTTGCCTCATCCCTTGGACTTTGAGACACAGTTTATGTACTGTGGCATCTGCACCACACCAAACATCTGGAAGAAAATGTGAGGTGGGGTGGAGAATCCACCAGGAATTTAAATGTTTGTTTTGCACAGTATCTTTGAACATGGAGTCAGGGAAACTTGACATCTTTAGCCAATTGCTTGGTGGTATGCAGACTCAAGCCAGCATATAATCCGATAAAGGATGTCCCTCCTTGCTCTCTCTCTCTGATCATGCAACCATTAACTGGACAGCCTGGGAACATTCTCTCTTTTCTTCTCAGATGTGTCCCCGGGAGCCAGCGGAAGAATGTTCAAGCAGCCACACTAGGGACAGTCATACCCGAGAACCAGAGGGAGGGCGCTGGGTGTTGGGGGCAAGTCTTCCACATTATCTTTCTATTTATTGCTATCTCATTGTCTTCTTAGACCCCAGAGATCATGCCTTTTATATGGAGCATCACATGAGCACAGCATGTCTTGGGATGCTGTCATTCATAAAATGGAACAGTCCTGCTGGTCCGTCGCTCCTCTGGCCAGGTGTGGCTCCCTTCTGTCCTGGCAAGGAAAGAGTCAAAGTGAATAGAAAATGGAAGCTACGGCTTACAGATTGGTTGATCAGGGTTGAATAGATACTTCAATCAATAAGGATGTACCTGAGGTAGATCCCCTGGACCTTTGGAGAAGAAAGCCAGCCTTGGCAGCACATGCTTGTAATTCCAGTGCTGAGACGGTAGAGACAGACAGACAGACAGACCACTGAGACTCACTGACCAAAGCCTCAGTGCCTGAAGAACCAAAGCTTGCCCTCTGGCTTATACACACATATACACAAATCTTCACACACATGTACATGTGTGCATGCACACCCATATATACTATACACATGTAAATACACAAGGATTAATCAGATATTTGAATGCTAAGGAATGAACTCTTTTGCAATGTGTCCAACCAGTCAATTCCCAAATAACGACACGGAGACTTACTAGTTATGAAAGCTTGGCCTTAGCTTACGTTTGTCCCACTAGCTCTTATAACTTAAATTAACCCATTTATATTAATCTGCGTTTTGCCTCATGGCTTTCTGCTCTTTTCTCATTCTGCATGTCTTACTCCCCCTGTCTCATTGCTTTCTGATGTGCACCTAGAGTCTCCTACCGCCTTCCTCTCTACCTGGAAATCCCACCTATGCCTTCTGCGCAGCTATCGGCCATTCAGCTCTTTATTAAACCAATTACAGTAATATGTCTTCACACAATGTACAAATATCTCACAACACTCTCTTCTCTCTTACAGATTTTCTTTTTATTCTTTACTAATGTCGGGCATCAAGGGAAGCTCTGGACATAGTGAACACCTAGCCCTTCCTCAGTGTTGGCCTCATCTAATAAATCCTCAAAGTCAAGTGAACCCAACCCAAGGAAGCACAAGAAGGGTCCTAGGGGAAGGGGTTGCTTGACTCAGGCTTGTGGGGGACACAGGAATGGTTTGAAGGTAGCATCCTTTAGTCTGCAGGCTTATGTCTGTGACATGAACAACTTCAAGATCACAAGCTTCCTTTCTGACCTTTTCACTAATGTCTGGGACTTTGTTCCTGATCAGATTCTTTTCCTTTATTCTCAGTAGATGTTCTGGAGTGTTCTGACTTTAAGTCTACACTCAAACACCTACAGCCTGGGATGCCGCCTCTTCTACAGATAGCACCAGTCTCATGGGCCCATAACCTGTGTCATCTCACAAGAAGCATCCTGAGCTGTTGATACTTTAAAGTTCATGATCATTTCAAAATCTCTAACCTTGGGAGAAATGGTCCAGCAGATGAAAGGCTTGCTGTATGAGCATCAGGACCTGAGTTCAGGTCTCCGGAATCCACATAAAAAATTATGCAGTCTGTAAGTCCATCATTTCTATGGTGAGATGGAGAATATGTGGAAGCTCATGCATGGATAAGGTCGATAGCCTGGGGAAGGCAATGGAAAGGGTAAGATAGACACACAAGTTGTACTCTGATCTCCACTGGAATGCTCACACTGAGAACACACACCCCTGACCTTGAGCTCTCTATGTGAAGTCTAATGGAACAGTGGGGTCTGAGAATAAACAGAGCTGAGCTGAAGTCCCAATGCTGTGGAGATTGTTCCTGGGCATAGACTCCTAGAAGATCATGACATCAGCAGTAGGTAAGTACAGGATCAGTGTGTCATGCCCATGACTGTTTAAGTACCAGTCCAGGGGCCACCCTTTCTCCTTGAATCACAGCCTGCTTTCAGAGCAGGAAAACGGTCACTGCATTCCCAGAACACAAATGACCAAAGAACCTGCCACATCCTTTCTCACTTGGATGACGTCTGGGTTACTAGCCACTTGAGCTGGAAGTGATGACCAGGAAGAAAGGGGAAGACAGGGCGCCCAGTTCCTCTTCCTCTGCGTCTTTCCTTTCCCGTAAGTGATCGCAGGGTAGATAGTATGTTGTGCAGGACACAAATGAAGGTGACCCAAGTGTACTGCAGTGTCTGGTGAGAGCAATAAGCACTGAAAGTCGAATTGCGTCACTTTGGTGGTTCTGAGTAGGGTTGAATGTTTTTAATCTCTGCATTTAAAACCCCCTCTGCATAGGGGAGTAAAAAGTAAAATGCATGCTAACAATTTTTTATTTATTTAAAATGACATGAAGTAATAAGCAAACATATCAGCAAATTGAAAGTGAACAGTAAACACAAAAAAGCTTAAAATATTAAGTGTCAGCTTTAATAACACTGTTTCCTGCTCTTTAATGAG
This sequence comes from Sigmodon hispidus, assembly GCA_004025045.1. Taxonomy (NCBI): domain Eukaryota; kingdom Metazoa; phylum Chordata; class Mammalia; order Rodentia; family Cricetidae; genus Sigmodon; species Sigmodon hispidus. The sequence continues at coordinate 52,566 of PVIH01002599.1, forward strand.
CAGAGGTACAATTACACTGGGACTCAGCGATTCTGCAGGCTGAGGCTGGGGATGTACCTCGGTGCTAGAGCACAGGATGGAATATGGAGGTGGAGACTCGCTTCCATCCCCAACGTTGCCAGATGAGTCTCAGATAGGAGAGTGCCTGCCAAGCCAGCATGAGGACCTGAGGTCAGATTCCCAGCACCCATGTTAAAAGCTGGGCACCAAAGCCATCATCTGTAACTTCCTCGAGGGAGCGGGCAGAGATTGGTGAACCCCCAAAGCTCACTGGCTGAATCAGTGAGCTCCAAAACTGAGAAGGAAATGGTTATGAAGACACCCAGTGCTTGGTCCCGGTAGGAAAGAGTGACCCATTCAAACTTTACCTGAACTAATGGCAAGCACACTAACGGGCAGTGCTTAATCAATGGAACCCTGGCAAACAGATCAAAGACAGCAAGATTAAAAAGCAACAGTGTGTGTGTGTGTGTGTGTGTGTGTGTGTGTGTGTGTGTGTGTGTGTGTTGATAAGCATTCACGTGTCATGGCATAGATATGGTGGTTAGAGTTCTACTTGAGGAAGTCTGGTTTTTTTCTTCTATCAGGTGGCTCCCAGGTTGTCAGGCTTGGTGGCTGGTGTCTTTACCCACTGATCTGTCTTGCCAGGCCATGGTGAATTATTAATACATCATGAGTGAGCCAAGCTTTCTAGCATTTCTCCTGTCTGGCCAGACAAAACAAGAATATTGGGAAAGGTGATACATGTCACAGAGCCACTGAGGAATGCAGGGACACTACCTGACACCCAGTCTGTGGCTCCGATGCTGCTGACGCTGGAGGCAGCAGATGGCTTACAGCATGGTACCTGCAGAGTTATTTAAAGAGGGGCCAGAGGCTTCAGCACACACTGGTTAACTTAGGCACAGTCTGGGCTCTGAAGCTGCAACAGGCAATGGCTTCTCCACTGACCTCAAGAAGTACAATGGTCTGGGAAAGACTAAAGTGCCAAGAAGAAGGTTAGTCTAAGTTCTGTCCCACCTGGGTGAAACAGGAGTGAAAAACCCACGAAAGGGCAGCACGTGCCTCTAAAGTGGACAGTCCCATGGGGCCCCAAGGTAACCCTAGCAGGCTTAAAGGTGAGGTTGATGAAGAGACATCTCTCACCATGAGTAAATAGAAAACTGGCAGAGCTGAAGGTCTGTACTGAAAGTCCCAGCTTGGTAACTGGGAGGCTGGCAGCGAGCCCCCAGGGCTGGAGGTAGATGGTACCATCAGAAGACCCTGTGCCACAGCATGCAAAGATCTCTCTCTCTCTCTCTCTCTCTCTCTCTCTCTCTCTCTCTCTCTCTTCCTCTCTGTATAGTCAGGACATCTATATAATTTATTAGTGTGGCCTATAGGCTGTGGTCCATCTAGTTCAACTATGGCCGTCTCCTGGAAAAAAGACAAGATTCTGGTTGCCCAGTCCATGAGGCTGGCTATCTCAGCTGGTCTTCAGTCTATGTGGGAGTAGGTTCTCAGACCATCAAAAGAACACCTCAGCAGGCCACATGAACTTGGCAATGACAGTTAAGGCAAGTAGGCAAAAAGCAAAAGCTTGTTTCGTCCATGTCCTTGTATGTGGGCTACTATCAGAAGGTGTTGCCCAGAGTTACTGTAGGTCTTCCCACCTCAAATGATCCAGTCCAGAAAATTCCTCAGACATGCCCAGTTGCTTGAGTGTTAGTTGATTCTAGGTTAGCTCTCACAGAGTGTATACAGATACACATATTTATGTATGTGAGGATGATTATGCCCTTGTGTGCATATGGAGACCAGAAGTCAGCCTCGTGTGTCATCTCTCAGAAGTTCCTGTCATTTTTGGGAAAGGATCTTATACTGGGACCTGGATTTCCCTACGTATTCCAGGCTGCTGAACAGTAAGCCCTGGAGAATCTACTTGCTTCCAGTTCCTCCAGCGTTAGGACTAAGATTCATGCTTCTTTTGGAATGCTTTCTATTGCTATGATAAAATACAACGGCCAACAGAAACTCGGGAAAGAAATTTGGCTTTCATATCCCTACCACAGCCGGCCAGGAAGGGAAGTCAGACTTTCCTGGAGCTTGAGTTAAGAACTGACACAGAGACCATGAAGGAAACTTCCTTAATTCCCATGGTGTGCTCAGCTCCCTTCCTTATGCAGCCAGGACCATTGGCCTAGGAGTGGCACTGCCCATAGTGGGCTCTCACATACCCATTATTAATCAAGACAACTCCCCACGGGTTTGTCTGTAGCCTATCAGCTGAGGGTCCTCTGCCCAGATGATTCTAGCTTGTAAGATGATGAAATCTAACCAGCAAGCATCCTTTTTAGATGGGTTCTGGGGATCAAACTCAGGACCTTGTGCTTGTCTCAGACAAGCACTTTACCAAGTAACCCATGTTGCCTCCTTTGTTCTTTTAATTAGTTCTAGCAACAAGTAACTTAACCTCTGCTGACCTCTGTTCTGCCCCCATGAAGTGGGTATATAAGCTTGTAGGCTTATCCTTGGTGTTCACAGATCACAGGCATAACTCCAAAAAAAAAAAAAATGTTGTTCCAGTGCGTGTCCTTGACCACTTGCCCAGCTCACTGTTTGCTCTTCTGGGTTTCTCTGCACCTTCTGTTTTCCCCATGAACTGCCTGGGTGGTGCAGAGCCGGGCGGGTAGAAAAATGGAGCCAGCATGTAATGGGCAGGCATGAAGTCTCCTAGAGGACATTCTCTATTATAGCAGCAATGACCGCCCACTCCCACCCTGGGTCAACTGTACCTTTGGACAATCTCCCTGCTCCTGCTACCCAGTGATTAAAGGGCCATCATTCCATGGTGGCAGGTTGCTGCAGACGGGACATAGGCATGGAGACCAGCAGGCTGGGCCACCACTTCGAGAAACTAGTGGTTTAGGTGTCAGAGCCGGGCCATGGGGCTTCCTCGTGGCTGTGTGGCCTTTGACAAGCTACTCTGGTTCTTGTCCTGACTGCCTCTTGGAGCTGTTCTCAGGGCTTCTGGACTAAGTTTCCCCTCATGCATAACCCTTCCCTACTGTCCCCTACAGGTGTCCCGTATATGTGGCCCACCTTGCTCCTCCCTGTAGGAGAAAGGGGTTGCCTTGTCCCAGCTGCACCGCGGTCCCCTATGCAATCTGAATGTTGAATCTGTCCTTCACTTGAAAATGAGGATGGATAGGACCAGGAACCCAGGATCCTGACTACTCTGCCAGTGACCCACGCCAACCCATGCTCTCTCGGGTACCTGTGGAAGCCAGAAGTTAACACCAGGCCACCTGGAGCTAGAGTTACAGATGGTTGTGAATTGCCTGATGTGGGTTTTGGAAGCTGAGCTTGGGTGTTCTACAAAAGCAGAAAATGCTCTTAGCCACCAAGTTATCTCTCTGGCCCCCATGGCTGTATTTTATAAAGCGGTGGCACAGTTAAGCCCCAGCTTCCCACCGCAAACACAATAATGTGTTCTTGGGTAGGGTATCCGACCTCTTTTTCTCTCTAGTCCTTGGTAACTGGCTCCAAATGAACTACCTGCAAGCCAGCCTTGGCTCAAATAAAGCACCTCCATGCCAGCCATGGCTCGGCTCCCAGGAAGCCTCGGCAATGATAGCATACCATCATGCAATGTCAATTTGTGTGTGGGGAACGGAATGAGTACAGGCATAGCCATTCTATGACTTGTGAATGGAGATGAGAAGACAATGGCCTTCTGCCCTGTCTTGGGACAAGGTCTTCTGTTATTTTCTCCTGACCTACCTAGCCAGAAACCTCCGATGGTTCCTTCTGCACCACCTGGTAGGAGCTCTGAGATTAAAGACACTTCCGCTGTGTGTCCAGCTTTGTATGTGGGCTCTGGGGATTAAAACTCAGAGCTTCTTATTTGCAGCAGGTGTTTCTATCACTGACCATCTCCCCAGCCATCACAAGTGTTTGAAGAGAGGAGACACTTCTGGAATTTTCATTTGACTGCAGTCCTAATGCTAGCACTGGGGGAGGGGGGCGTCTTACCACATTTGATTCCTTTTTGGCAAAAACCAGGAAGGAAACAGATGAGTGCCATCCTCATCTCTAAGCCATACTCATCTTTAACTGATTTTCTGGAGATGGGAGGCGAAGCTCATGCCACCCAGGGCAGCAGTCCCGCCAGCCAGCCAGAGTGCTGGTCCTCTTGCCGTTGACCAGTCTGTAAACGGACATGCACCTACTTGCAGGCCATGACTCTTGCGGGGGAACCACTGTCTCCCCTGGGCATGCATGTGTCTCCCTTAGTTATTAGGATTGGATACTCCAACAATAATGACTGGAGAAAGAAAGGAAGAAAAAAGGCGGGCTTTATTTGGATTAGAAGTTCAAGGTAGTCATTGTGGTGAGAAGTTAAGACAGCTGGAGCCTGAGGCAGCCGGTCACATGGCATCTACAGTCAGGAAGCAGAGAGAGACAGATGCTGCTGCTCACTTACATCCTCCTTTTATTAAGTCATGGGATGGCACTGTCCACAGGGTGGGTCTTCCCACTGCAGATAACATAATCAAGACACTCCCTCGCAGGTGTGTGCAGAAGCTGGCCTTCTAGGTGACTCTAGATTCTGTCAAGTTTATTGTACTAACCATCACATTCTTCGTGTGACTTCTGAGACATCGGGGAAGGATAAGATTCTCCTGGTCATGTCTTTGTGTTTAAAATTTTCATTATTGCTATTATTTTATTTAGTGTATGTGTTCTGCATAATCTGATGTGAACAGTATGCACCCTTGTAGGCCTGGAACCTGAGGTCACTCTGGCTGTTATTCCTCAGGCCTGTCACTGCCGTTGAAGCTCCGAGACCGGCCAGGCTAAGAGAAACAGTGAGCAAGCTGTGTACATGGGTGCTGGGAATCAAACTTGGGTCCTCAAGCCTGTGTGACAAGCGCTGTACCCTGGGCCCCCTCCCCCACTGCTCACCCGCTTCTATGAGCATTACCTTAACAGTGGTCTGATGTTGTCTTATAATTTAGATACATTTCCATTTTTATAATTTTCATTGTGCTCTGCTAAGATTCTTTGTGTATAAAGCTTTGCCAATATTTTACTGTTTTCTTTTATTTATTTGTGTGTGTGTGTGTGTGTGTGTGTGTGCATGCGAGAACACTCACACAAGCATGCACATGCCACTGTACAGCTATATAGTTTAGAGGAAATCGGTAGGTACCCAATCTTTCTATGGTATGGGTTGTCAGGTCTGGTTACAAGCACCTTAGATCCCTTATGTACAGCTACCGGATTATAAGACATCAACATTGAGCATCTCGATACCTGTAGTCTGATTGCCAGAAGAATGACACCCAGAAGCTACGAGCACACGTGCTAACCTCATTACAGCGACACCAAGGCTGACTTTTCCCACTGAAAGAAAACTGTTGTCACTTATACCTAGAACTCACCAAAATAAAGAATAGACTGCAGTTGCCAGGAGCTGGGAGGGATGCAGGAGAGCGGGGAAAGGATGCTATGTGAGACTGGGTCATCTGATAGGAGGAAGCACTCCCCAGGTTTTGTAGCCTAACAGGAAGACTGTTACACAGCTAATTTATATTTCAAAATGGCTGGGTAGGCACTGGGGAGATGCTCAGTCAGTAAAGTGCTTGCTGGTATACACAAGGACTGGAGTTCAAGTCCCCCAGAACACATAGGAAACCATGGGTGTAGCGGCCAATCTAGCCTGCTTGGTGAGCTCCAGGCCAGCCACAGTCCCTATCTCAAAAAATGGGGTAGAGCTGGGCATGGTGGAGCACACCCTTAATTCTAGCACTTAGGAGGCAGAGGCAAGTGATCTCTTTAAGCTTGCCACCAGCCTGATCTACGTGGTGCTGTTCCAGGCTAGCTGGGGCTGTAGAATATAAAGACCAAACAAAAAACCCAAGGTGGAGAGTGATTAAAAAAGACATCTGATAATCTACCTTACCTCTGGCCTACACACACACACACAAACACACACACACACACACACACACACACACACACATGGTTGCAAACACATACACATCCCAAAACACACATGGACATGGCTATACACACACAGGAACAGAATTTGATGGGGTTCTATCCTTTAGCATAGTAACAGTAGGGCCCACAAGCCCACATTGGTACAAGCTTGTGGCCCTCAATCTTCACTTTGGGAAGTCCCTCAATAGGGCATAAAATCTGATGAATATTTAGTGCCTGTGGCAGCTGATGACCTTGGGACATAAATTCATTTGATGTCTTGGCTTTGTAACCTCAGAGAGGAGTCAGTGTCATTTGATTATTTCCGTGAGGTCCTCATCACTCTGTCACTCATGGGGTCTTGTGTGATACTTAGGGGACAGTGTATCAGGCATCCCATGCATCCAGATCCCAAGCCATAGAATAAGATGCCTTTTCAAATGATGGCGGGACCCGACCATACAGTCAGGGAATAGGACGTGTGGTTCCAGCCTGTTTTGGACCATCAAGAGCACTGAGTAAAACAGTAAGGTTGTAGTGTGCATTGAAAGTTATTACGCTTTTTGGTTTTGAGAAATGGCTCTGTGTATCCAGGATGGCTTCAAATTTGATATATAGCTGAGGATGACCTTGAACTCCTGAACCTCTTGCTCCAGTGTTGGGGTTACAAGCATGTGCTACCACGCCTACTTATATGACACTGGAGATGGAATCCATGGCTTAGTACATGTTAGACAAACACCTTAGCAACTGAGCCACATCCCTAGATCAAAGGTTAGCATGATTCACCACACCAACTGTGAAGACCACACCTGCCTGTCTTCATTTCTGCTGGATACTTCAGGACCCTGCGTTAGACTCTCAGGGTCATAAGCCAGAGAGCCTGAATGAGGAGGGATTTGCTGGATCAGGTTGGCCTGTGGACATGTCTTTAGGGGATTATCTTGATTGCCTTAATTGGTGTGAAGACCTAGCCTGAATGTGGGCACACTGCTTCCTGGGCTGGGCCCTGAGCTGTGTAAGTGTGGAGAAGGTGAGCACAGAGTAGCCAGGATTTGTCTGCTGTCTGTGCTCTTGACTGTAGGGGGCATGTGTCCAGCTGTCCGGGCTTCAGCCTGGCCTTCCCTGAGATGATGGGCTGAGAGTGGCCTTCTGGGCCACATTAGCCTGTTCTCTTTTGAGTTGCTTTTTGGTCAGAATGTTTTACCACACCCTGACTGAATAAACTAGGACAAACTGTGACATTTGTTTCTGCCACATCGCCCTCCTACTGGGGTCTTCCCCATGCTGGACACAGTGCCCGGGTACACCCTGGCTGTCGCTCTGCTAAGTCTCCAGGAAGACCCCCGGAGGGGCACTTCTATCCTGTCAGCCCCAGGGCAGAGGCTTAACGGTTTGATTTGGCCTCTAGCCTGTGAGAAGCCAACGCCCACTCCCATCTCTTCAGTTTGTCCTATGTGGGCCATGGGGTGCCCTGAGGATCAATGCTGGAACCCCACAATCACCACTTTGTGCAGAGCTGTGGTTGAATTTGATAAGCTCGCTCTCTCTCTCTCTTTCTCTCTCTCTGTGTTTGTGTGTGTGTATGTGTGTGCTAACCAAGCAGACCACCACACCTTGCTGTTCACATGGGTTCTGGATTTGAACTCAGGTCCTCGTGCTTGCATGGTGAGCACATTACCACCTGAGCCATCTCAAAGCCTCGGTGAGCATCTAAGCCAGCACTTACTCAGAACTTGGCTGTGTGTTGCTAACCAGTGGCTCTGAAGGCTCCATTGGAGACAGTTTCTGGGAAATCTTTCTTTAGGCTTTAAGTCTTGTCCATGCAGACACAGCCCTAGATAAGGACATGCTTGTCTAGCCTCAAGGATCAACTTTTGGCTTTTGTTTTTTCTTTGGGTAGCTGTCAAGAAAAGGATCTGGAGGAGACTTGGTGTTTCTTCTATAGGGATGAGGCTGATACATCAGTCAGGGAAGGAAGGGCATGGCTCAGCTCCACAAACATGCCACCAGGACCTGGTGCAGACAGAGATCCCAGTAATGACAGGGGGCTCCTTATAAACAAGGAACAAATAACCAACTTTACTGACCATTGTGCCTCTAGGTGTGGCCCTGGCTGTAGAAAAAATGAGCACCACAGGGCAACTGAGATGGTTCAGTGGGCAAAGGCACTTGCTGAGCAAGGGTGAGGACCATAATTCAATTCCCAAAACCCACATGAAAGTGAACTCCATGAAGTTGTCCCGTGACACCCGCCACCCATACACATACATATCATGTATGTTCACACACAATAATAATAAATAACATTGTCCTCTGACACCCACCACCCATACAATACACATCATGCATCCTCACACAGAGAGTAATAATAAATAAAATTTACTTTAAAAAGACCTGCAGAGCACCTTGGAAGTTTCACCATTATGGGGGCTTCCCTTTAGGGCTGTGGAGCCAGCCCATCTAGGCCTACAAATACCTTTGGATCTCAGATTTGATTCTTCACTCCTGACATCAGCTGACTGTACCTGGCCAAGTGTTGGGTGGTGCCCTGATATCTGGGGATCCCCACTTGTGTGTCAGTTGAGACCTCCCAGTTGCTTTGTTGGACACTTCAGGGTAGGCCCTATGAATAGCCATGATGCACCCTAACTCACCATGCCACAGACCAGAGACAGTTAGAGCTGGCAAGACTCCTAGAAGCTGCCCTCTCCAGTCACAAGTGGGAAACTGAGGCACGGAAATGGAAAGGGCACACAGGAAACAGGTGGCATGGGCCCTGGGCAGTTCCCAGTTGCAGGTAGTTCTCAGAGCATCTGGGTACCCCAGGGAAGGGACAGAACTAAGAGGTGTGGGAGGGAGAGGTTTGTGAGTCTTGATGATAGACATAGAAAGGCTTCGAAGGCTCAGCTAGGAACAGGCGGTTATCAGCATGTCCATGTGGGGCTGGTTCTGCTCTCTCTGTGGAGGCCCTGAGAATCCGGGCTTCTGGACCATCATGAATCCTAACCCCAGGAGCAGCCATTTTATAGCCTCTATCACCTTGATACCTTCTGGGGAGCATAGTGATGGAGGGGCAGTTACAACCTGCTCTATCTCAGCCAGAGGATGTTTCCTGACCTCCTGTGCTCCTAAACTATCACAGGTGATCCCAGGAGCCCTGGCCCAGCCAGCTCAGATGTCCTAATACACCTCCCAGGGATTTTTTGGTATGCAGTCCTCAGGGGAAAGACTATTGACCTCCTTGGAGACACTTTAGGTCAGGAAATGGTCTGAGCTGTTTACAGACAGGTCAGCCATCCAAACATTTTCACCCAGATGTCAGATACATGTCTGACTAGATGGAAAGAATGTTCTGGTTAGACAAAACTCTGATACTCAAGGATGGAGACAGGCTACATCTGGGTGGAGCAAGGGGAAGCCTGAGGGTCTGGGACATCCAGTGATTGGAGGACACCTCCCTTGACCTTCATGTCCTCTAGGAAGACTTTCTGACTTATGTCCACCATGATGCTTCTTCTTCCATGCCCCTCCCATTTGCTACCTCCATGTCACAGAGGCCCCACATCAGAGAGGAATGTGAACTTAAGATTTGAGGTCTGGTTGCCTTGGATATAGCATTCCCTTGAGCTCAGTGCTGCACCTATATGTGGATAGAATCATACCAACAGCACCTTACCATGACTCAGGCTCACCTTAGTACTGTAGTTCTCCTTACCACATATGACACCACACCACAGCCACAAGTCCTCTAGAAACGAAGGATGCATGGAAGGGGGTGATGCCAGAACTGATCCGGTGGCAACCTGTAGATAGTGGAATATAGCCTCCTTCTTCTATAGCATAAGGATCTCCTAAACCTAAACCCCATGTAACAAAGTCAGGGGCATATTCCTGTGGTCCAGGCTCTGGGGAGGCAAAGACTGGTTTTTTGGTCAACCAGTCCAGCCCAATCAGCTTCAGGGAGAGATAATGTCTCAAAACATAAGATGGAGGACAATTGAAGAAACATCTGATGTCAGCCTCTGGCCTCCACATACATGCACACACATGTGCAGTCACATAGATACATACAAAACACATACATGCAAAGTTATAAAGCAAGTTACGAAAAAGTCATAATGCTTAAAATAAATATGCAATTTTGTGTTGAGCTACATTTTTAGCCATCCTGGGCTGCACTCAGCCTGTGGACACTCCTGCTGACTGTACTTTTTTAAATGCTTGGGAGTAAGATTGTAAAGAGGCATTAGAGGAAAATGTCTGCTTCCATTTGGGGCCAAGAGAAGACAGACACCACACCTCTGCAACAGTGTTGGGTATGGTCAAGGTAGTATGCCCATGCCAGGTCTGTGTGATTGTGCATAAGTTACCACTTCTGTGCTCAATATCACATTCCACACAGGAGGATATAAAATGGTGCCAGCTCCTAGAGGAACTTTGGATGGCATGAAACCATACTTGTAAGGCCCTGGCAGGGATCTAGAGGCAGTCCTTCCTTGCCTTCACTGCAGTGTGGCTAGCCCTGCTCATGGAGTCTGACTTTGCTGCTCTCTGGTGAACAGAGGGTTTAAAAGGATTGTATGTGTTCTGTGTGCTGAGTGGCTACCCATAAAGAACATTATATCAGGCACCTTCCTGTCAGTCATATCCTCTCTCTGACCTCATGGTTTCCCACACAGTAAACCTCATGACTGCCTGCTTCCCACTGTGAACCTTCAGAGGCTTCCCAGCTCAATTTTAATAAATCAACTTCTTCCTGTGACACGAATGAGCAGGCCTCTCTCCCTAAGCTCTTCCCTCAATGAATGTACCCCGCCACACCAGACCCCAGGACCTTTGCACTGCGATTTAACCTCCTGCACATTTTCTTTCTGTCCTCCTTGCAAGACTGGGTCCCCTCCCCCTTTCCTAGGGGCAAGCTCCACTCACCACTCAGTGTCAACCCACTCCCGCCCAGCCTGGCTTTCCACCTGCATCTACCCATCCCTTTCAGGTCCTTTCCAGAGCAGAGTTATGAACAAACTGTTAGTTTATTTGTTGACTGTTCTATTCCCCATAGAACACTGCTTCTCAGAAGGGTGAAAACTGTATTTACTTTATGGTCATCTCACATCTCACACAGCCTCATGTGAAACAGGCAGCCATCATTCTTCAGTTAGAGAAGACTGAATTATAAACCAAACACCAGGCTGAATGGCGGCTCACACCTCTAATCCAGGCACCTGGGAGGCGGAAGCAGGTGGATCTCTGTGAGTTTGAGACCAGTGTGGTTCCAGGCCAGCCAGGATTACATAGCACGATCCTGTCTCAACAAACAAGCAAATGAACAAATGAAATAATCAAACAACTTGTAGTTCAACCAGTTGGGAGGGCAGACAACTGCCATAGTTACTTTTCTATTGTTGGGATAGGACACAATGGCGAAAGCAAATTATAGGAGAAAGAGTTTATTTTGGGCTTACAGTTCCAGAAGGTCTGTCTGTGACAGCCATGGAGGGGCAAATGACAGCCGGCTTGAGGGACAGCACCACAAAAGGAGCTGAGAACGTACATCAGGATCCACAGCACGACAGAGACAGAGAGCTCAAAGAAACACACTCCAGCTTCTCCAACAAGGGCACAACTCCTAATCCTTTCTGAACAGTTCCACCAACTGGGAACCAAGTATTCAAACATGTGAGACAATGGGGACCATTCTAATCCAAACCACCATGGCAACGGTTTGAAAGGTGGAGATTAAAAATCTCCATCTTAAACCTCTGTTTTAGGCAGAGGGTGTGGTTGGATGTCTGGGACCTGTGGATTACCACCTTCCAGGCTCTGCCACATGGCAGAAAGAGCATGAGAGCTGGAGGAAGGGATGGTGCAGTGAACTATCTTCGGGTGTAATTCGACCATTGCACTTTGGAATCCTAGCAGCTCTGACTACCTGCATAAGACCTAAGGAAGGCTGGACCTGCCCACATTCCATCCTGCACAGGGGAGTGACTGACCCAGCGAGCACCGTGTTTCCCTTATGATTGACAGTCAAATCAGTGGTTGCTAGAGGAGGAAAAGACATTTTTTAAGTGGTGTAGCCACTGGTAAGTTGCCCAGGATCTTGTGAATAACTCCTCACTCTCTTGCTCCTGTAAGCAACCCTAACTAAATTACACACACACACACACACACACACACACACACACACACACACACACGTGCTCTCCTGGAAACCGAAAGGGGCTCTGGGAGGAAAAGAGAGATCATAAGGGAGAGGGAGATAAGAGATGATCATTGGGGGTGAATATAATTGAAATGTATCAAATACATGTGCAAAAATGTCCTAGAGAAACTGATCTTTGTATGTAACTAGTATAAGCCAGTAGAACACTAAACAGGAGGAGCAGGAATGTGTGGTTCAGTCTGTGGCAGCAGTGGGGTGAGCCTCCTTCCCCCTAGCCACCCAGCTGTGGTGAGGCCAGCCATGCACAGAGCAGCTGCACCCCTCTATGGTAGGCTGGGACCTAGGGGGAGCCTTTACTCAGCCAGCACAGGAGAGAATGAGGTGGAGAGCCAGAGAGGGAGGCTGAAATGCTCGACAGCACAAGATCATGGCCGTCAAAGCTAGTCATGATGGGAAGTCATCCTAAATTAGTGACAGGTCCAGTTAAGGAGACTCGGGCCTGGCCCCGGGGTCAATGGAAAACACCAGTGTGCCCTGGCTCTGGGCTCTGTGGCTAGCATGGGAACCCTATACTTCCTCCCTTACAAGGATACAGGGCAAGTCACATGCCTCTTCCTCACAAGTGGATATTCTGGTGGGAACAGGCCCTGTGCTTAGGGGCTGAATCACAGGAGATTAGGATCACTAGGTGCAGGGGGCTTCCAGAGAGGAAGACATTCCAGAACCCAGTGTTCCCATGCAGTTTCGGCAGGGTAGAGCAGTGGTTCTTCCTCCAGCAGAGAACCCTTTATTTACAACGACAGACGTAAACACAGACTCCTCCCTGTGAATGGGCAGGTTCCCATCCAGGACAGGTGCGTCACTGCCCAGAGGAACAATGCATCCCACGTGGGAACCTGGGTGAGGCGGGAGCCCACATCTACTGTAGGAAGAGGCCTTTGGTCTGCAAAGGGACTTTCTGGGGCTGTGATTACACGGCCTGGCTTGGCCCTTGGATGGTGAATCACACTTTGGGTTCACATCCAGCAAAGACACAGTAACTAGCAGCCATAAGGCTTTGGCTATTGTGTCCGGGGAATCCCTGCTTTACTGGGCTTCGCTTTGACTTCAGCTTGACCTCCAAGAGCTGTTCTGCTCTAAAGTGTATTGAGCATTTCCCGTGGGACCATCCGATGGTAGAAGACTGGATGGGTCAACCACAGCAGCGCTCCACCCACAGGCATGGCTCCAACTGAGGAAGCAACATGGGATCCCCATGCAGATGCCTGGAGCCTGTCCAGACCCCAGCAATACCGGGAAATCTCACCTTAGTCCTTGGCCTTCCTGAGACAAATCCACAGAATAACACAGAGTGACCTCAAGCTGTGCTAAGCCAAGCTTACAAGGAAGGCCCTAGTTCAGAATGTGATCAATGAGTAAAGTAAATATACGCTGGGTGCCATCTGGCCGAATCCTGCTTCTGTCCCATGTTGTCCTCTGGATGTGATCATGCTTGTGTGATTGTATGTATATGCAAAGGTCAGAGGTCAACCTCAGCTGTCATTTCTCCAGCAATGGGTTCTTCCCTCATTTTTATTTATTTATTTTGTGTGCGTGAATGTAGGTATGCATATGTGCATGTAGGTCAGAGTGCAACCTTTTCTACTTTTTGGGTTCTGGGGGGTTGAACTGAGGTAGTCAAGCTTGGCAGCAAGCCCCTTCACACATGCTGAACCATCCTGCCAGACCCCACATTTCTCTTGGGAAGCTTTTGACTTAGTAGAGCAGCTGACTGGAGGGCCCCTGGGTCATCTGCTCCCAACTCCCCCAACACCGGGGTGACAAGAGCTTGCCTACACACCTGGCCTTCTCTCTCTCTCTCTCTCTCTCTCTCTTCTTAAATATTTTCTGAGATGATGCGGAGTCCCGTATGCTTCTGTGAGCCTTTTTTGATGAAGGCACTCTGAGCAAGTCTCTGCGATTTTTTTTCAACCCCACATCTCTGATCTTCCAAAGGCCACCTGTCTCCAACGCTACTTAGAACAAAACATAATCAGAACTGAGAGGGATGTCTTTCTCTATAAATGCTGAGGCAGAGACAGGCAGGTAACACAGCCATCAAGGTACACCCCCTGCCCCTGCCTTTTAATGTGTCAATCTGGGAGATGCAGTGTGTGGCAGATTGTATCATAGATGCTGCATTGATACCACTTCCTAGCGAGAATGCCCTGTGTACCTCTCTCACTCTGGTCCTGGCCCAGGTCATAAGAACTTATTGGTTAGTGGACCTTGGCCAAGGAGAAACAAGCAGAGGGTGAGAACACTGGCCATTGGGCTGGCCCTTCTTCAGTGTAGCCAGCTCCCCAGGAGAAACTGAACTGACCTGTTTGGAGCTATACAGAGGTCCCCAGCCTCTGCCTGACTGAACACAAACCACATACCACATCACACACATACCACACACACCACACACCACACACACACACACACACACACACACACACACACACACACACACACCAGAGGTAGGGGGCCTTACAGGCAAGCAGAAGCAGAGAAAAGGTGTAAAAGAGGCAGCGGGAAGGCTTTCTCTGTGAAGAATAACAGTCATGAGGCTCATCCTATGGGTCCAAGAGCTCTGAGATCAATTCCTAGCTCCAGCCTTGGCTTTGATTGACCTTTGAACCATTTGTTTAATTTGGCCAGCCTCAGTTTCCACATTAGTAGGTGAGGTACCCTGCACCCTCCTAGCAAGGTTACTGTGAAGGTTACAGAAGATGGTGATTGTAAGTACCGGCCTTGAAGCTAGCAAATGTGTAAGCAACCTCCAGGCCTTTGGCCCAAGTAGGGTAACAATGAGATAGGCCTTCAGTAAGAGGAGTCCTTGGAGAGGGGAGGAGAAGTCTTGTGCTGGGGCCTCTTTCTGTCTGTCTGTCCAGAGGGCCTGGTTCAAAGGTAACTACATCCCCTAAGAGACCCTGCACCTGTCAACAAGATCATGAGACGATGCCCTCTCCACCTTTGATAGCTTACCTATAGCCACAAAGTCAGTCACACATACCAAAAAAAGCATGCTTCCCACAGAGTCTGAGGGCCTCTGACAGACACTTCCAAGCTAACTTTCAGCTCCGGGAGAGGAACAGAAGCCTGGTCCTCCCAAATTCAGTCTCTGCTTCCAGAAACACGATGTCACTTTTTATGGTCCGGGAGCTCTCTGCCACATTTTGTGGGAAACTCTTATGTCAGTCCACACTCTCATGTATCTGGTTATTGGCTCTGTTTTCTGTGCTGTGACCAGCTGCCACAAAACAATGGCTTAAAACAATGAAGATATGAGTTGTGTAGGTTGCTCAGCCATTCAAGTGTCAGTGAATAACTTACACTAACCTTTGCACACGCATAAAGAGGTGCCTGAGCCCTAACCCTGAGGACAGGAGAATGTGATTTCATGTAGCTAGCTGAACTTTGCAGGTGGAATCACTAAAGATGAGCAGATCCTCTGGAAATAGGCTTCTAGTCTAATAGGACTAGTGTTCTTAAAAGATGCACAGCCACCTGAGAAGAACATTGAATGACAACATGGGCAGAAATGAGAGTGATGTGTCTACAAGCCAAGGAATGCCCAGAATTGGCATGCACCAGCATCCAGTGATAAGAGTCTTTACATTGTGTGTGTGTGTGAGAGAGAGAGAGAGACAGAGACAGAGACAGAGAGAGTAGGTGCCCTCAAATGTGTAGGTCTGAGGATAACCTCAATTGTTATTCCTCAGGAAGTGCTTTCCACCTTGATTTTAGACACAGTATTCCTCATTGAAGGCAGAGCTTGCCAATCAGCTGGCCATAATGCCCCTGGGATCGGCCTCCTCAGTGCTTGGGGTTATAAGGGTAGCTTCCACATCCTGCACATTTTGACATGGGTACTGGTGCTCTGAACTCAGGTCCCCACACCTGGATTTTTGAACGTGTATCTGGGGGCATGAAGTCAGATCTCCATGCTTGCAAAGACAGCCAACACTTTACCAACTCTATTTGGAGCAAAACAATTCAACTTATAATGAGTCTATATAGGTTAGATATAGCCTATCAATATAGATAAGCAGGATAAGCATTTCTCACCAAAAAGCTTAATATCAATCTAATAAACTGCTCATTTGTCTCAAGGACATCCTACAAATTTCACATATATTAATGAACTAATTAATTTATTAGTTTATTTTATTAATAAAATAAATAAGTTTAGCTTATTAATTTATTTTATTAATTAAAAAATTATTTATTTATTTATTTATTAAAATTTATTAAAAGAACCTCCCTGTTCTTGCCACCTGCTCCTGCAGAGGACAATCACTAACTGTCACCAATAATAGAGATCTAGCATTTTCAAAAAGTCCCTTGAAGGGAGACAGAAAAGCAGTTAGAGGGAGCCCACCTAGGAAGTCAGGGTCACGTTCATATTTGAGGGTAAAGGGCCTCAGGCCTGCTCCTTCCCAGCCCTGGCTGCCCCATTGCCATGCCAGATGTCTCCAGGAGATGGCCCGTGGTCAGCCTGGAGGCAAGGGAGGACAGATCTGCCCGGCTCCCCCTTGGACAGGGATTTCACACCCAAGAAAATCATTTCCTGGTAAAGAGATTAGAAGGCAGGGCTGCTCTCAGAACAGGATGGGGCCGGGTTAGGCAGGAGAGGAGCAGCGGGAGAGGTCGGGGGCAGGTGGGGGCTCTCGGGAGGAAATGTCACTGCCAATCAGGGCGCTGACCCATCTAATCCAGCCTCCCGGCTCTCTTGATCCCAGGGACAGATGCCGGTAAAAAGGTGCAAACACTCAGGGACAGTCTCCCCCGCAGGTCTGCAATACGGGCTTCCCAGCAGAGAGCTTGCTTAAGCTTGCCAAGAGATAAGTTGCCCAAAAGGCTTGTTCCATGGCTCGTCTCTGCTTCCGTTAGGCCTCTTATGTAGAGCTGTGGTCCATGATGCTGGGGACGGTTTGCTCCCTTCAGTCAGGTAAAGTCCTGCTCTTGTTGCTGGCTGTAATGGGAACAGAGAGGAAAACCACAGGCCTTTTCTCTGACCCTCAATAGTGAGCTCTCTCCCAAACCTTGATCTGGCTTTCAGCCCCATTCAATAAGCGTTTCCCAGACCTAGGGGATTGGTCAGCCTGGGTTTAGTTAAGATTTCTATTGCTGTGAAAAACATCGTGACCAAAAGTAACTTGGAGAAGAAGAGAAGATTTATTTCACGTTCTAGCTTGTAAATCCATCACTGAGGGAAGAAGCTAGGCTAAGAGCTCAGGGCAAAATTCTGGAGGCAGAAACTGAAGCAGACGCTGTGGAGGCATACTATTTACCAGCCTGCTCCCATGGGCTGCTCATTCTGCTTTCTTATAGCATCCAGAACCACCAGCCCAACTGTGGCACTGCCCACAGTGAGCGGGGCCCTCCTACATCAATTATCAAAAAATTAAGACAACAACAACAAGAAAAATATATCTCGCAGGTTTGATCATCATCCAAAGTGGTGGGAGCATTCTCTCAATTTCTGTCTTCCAAAATAACTCCAGCTGTGTCAAGCTGACATAAACTCAGTCAGCACAGTTCATAAAGTGTTTGCTGTCCTTGCAGGCCTGAGGGCTTGATTTCAATAGCCCCTCCCATTGCAACGCACATCTAAAGCCAGGTGTGGGGCTGCAGAGATGGCAGCAGCTAGAAGTGGAGCTTTCCATGGAATCCAAGTTCAGTTCCCAGCTCCACGTCAGACAGTTCACAACTGCCTGAAACTCCGGGGAATTCAATGCCCTATTCTGGTCTCAGTGGGTACTGCACACATGCAGGAGAGAGAGAGAGAGAGAGAGAGAGAGAGAGAGAGAGAGAGAGAGAGAGAGAGAGAGAGAGAGAGAGAGAGAGAGAGAGAGAATGAGAATGAATTAAAAAAAAAAAAAAAACCAAAGCCAAAACAAATAAGCCAAACAGATGTGTAGCCTCCTTGCAATCCCAGGGCTGGGGCGTTGGAGACAGAGGCTCCAGGTTCAGTGACAGAATCTGGCTCAGATAACAAGGTGGAAAAACAACTGAAGACACCTAAGATCAATCTCTGGTCTGTGTACACCTGCACTCCACTCACATGTACACACACACACACACACACACACACACACACACACACACACACACACAAATAGAAAATAAACAAATATGTACTGACTCAAGGAGAGCCAGGCTCAGATGAGCTTACAGCCTTAAAAAATGGAGAACACTGCCTACAAGGACACTAGCATTCTTTCACATGTCTGTGTTAGACCAGGGTCCTGAAGCTGGCCAGCCTTTGATTCTGAGAGACATGTCATTCACTGAGCCTCATCAGATTTTTCCCTGGACTTTTAGAGCAATGAACTCACAGTATGAAATTCTCTTCTATGAGGTCTCATCAACTAAACTCTTCACAGCAAGAGCCACTCAGGGCCTGGAGATGCCAAAAGAAGATGAAGAGGAGGGAGAAAAGTGGACCATGACCTTTAGCACTGAAGTCTCCTTCCCTAAGAGCAGCATCAGCAACTCAGATGGTCCCTGTGATGATGAATGTTGTCACCTCAACAGGACTGAGAATCACCTGGGAGACAGACCTCTGGGCTTGTCTATGAGAAAGTTTCTAGATTGGGTTAACTGAGGCAGGAAAACCTACCCAGGATGTGGAGAAAAGGAGCTGAGCACCAGCGTCCATCTATCTCTGCTTCCTGATTGCGGATGCGATGTGAGCAGCCTGCCTCACCCTCCTGCTGCTGTGACTTCCTAATAGGATGACCTGTGCCCTTAGCCTGTGAGTGAAAACAAATCCTCCCATAAGTGCTTTGTCACCACAGTGAGGAAGTAACTAACACAGTCTCAGTTTACAATGGTTTAACCTACAAGTCTCACCTGTACATTGGTGCCAAAAGCAAACCCATCCAGTAGAAAGCAGAGCTTGAACTTTGGTTTTCTGGGGCTAGCACTGTGTTGTCCAACCTTCATGTGGTTCTGGGCTAAAGCAGGAAGCCAGAGTCCCCTTGCGGTCATGCTGTCATGCTAAGTTGCTATGCCAGAAGGTTCAACAGAGCAGCTATGCCCAGACATTTTCTACTTAAGATATTTTCAAATTATGACCCTATAGGAAGATGAAGAACTATCATATGGCTATAAATAAAATGGGTCTCCCAATCCCTAATGCCTAATGTGATGGACTGTGGAGATGGGACTCTTGGGAGGTGGTTCAGGTGTCCACAGAGAGGGCCAGGAGTAGAGCTGTTGCCTAACTTGAGCACTGAGGTCTCCTTCTGGAATATCAGAGAATAGAATCAATCACAGTCAGGTCAGGCACAGGTAGTGCACTCCATTAGTCCCAGCATTTGGGAGGCAGAGGCAGGTGGATCTCTGTGAGTTCAAGGCCAATCTGATCTACAAAGCAAGTTCTGGGATAGCCAGGACTGTTACAGAGAAATTTTTGTCTCAAAAACCAAAACCAAAACAAATAAACAACAAAACAAAACAGAAACAAGCAAACAAAACCCAAAAAGGCAAGGGTGATAGTTCTGTTCTCTGATAATCCAGGCTGATTTTATTGAATATAAAATATATCACCACACGAGTGAGTTCATTTACTGAGGAAATTGGATGCTCATGGAAAAATGAAAAAAAAGGTGATTTTGCTCCTCTTCCATCATTTTCTATACTTATTTTCTACAAATTTTATGCATTCATACATGTGTATTGTGATAATTAGTGTTAATGGTCCATTGGACTGGATCTAAAATCACCCTGGAGACATGCCTTTAGGCACATCTCTGAGGGATTGTTCAGATTAGGCATGCCTTGGGGCATGCCTCAAGGGGATTATCTTGATTATGTTAATTGAGACAGGAAGACCCACCCACTATGGGTGACACCATTCCCTGGTCTGTATAAATGCATGCTTCCTGGTTGTGGATGTGATATGAGCAGCTGTTTCCAGCTCTTCTGCCATTCCTTCCCTGTCTTGTGGATGGTACCCTTGAACTGTAAACCAGGATGGGGATCTCTGCAGGTGTTAAGGAGAGCGAGCAACAGTCCTTGCCTTGACTGGTGAAGAGGTGGGAATAAAAAATTGGTTCAGATTGACTTCATCAACCTGGATCAAACCTCAGGGAGTCTGATGCCAGGCAGTTTGTTGTTGCTGTCTGTACCTAAACACTGAATATATATATATATATATATATATATATATATATATATATATATGCTTCCATTTCCTGGTATAATCCCCGGTACACAAGGAAGCATAATTACATCTAAACTCAACTCAGGATACATGTCATTTCTTCCAAGAAGATGGATTCTGGAGATGGACTGCCCATATTAGCTTAAGGGCCTAGAAAGGGATCTAGCCTGGCTCTATCAAAGGTCATTTGAGTTCTTATCCAACTCTTGGTCCTGGTTGTGGGGGTTTGAGAGAGAGCCTCCAGTAACACAGATAATGGAAGGGTCGTTTAGACTATTAGACATCTCTGGTTCTGGTTGTGAAAGCTTGCTATGACCTGACCCAACAGAAAACACAAATCACGAAGCTATAGATCACCTCCATTTCCCAGCTTTCTAGATGGAAGAACAGGTTGTACATATTTTCCATTGAAGAGACAATCCTGAATTCATAACATTCCTGGCTTCCCCTGTGATCTGTGGGCCCTTGAGCTCCCAACATCATTATCCATTTCCCCGTAAGTTAGTTTTATCTGAGTATCTTGTCACAATCACACACAAAAAAAGTGAACTAAAACATGACCACCATTCATACAGCCCTCAGCTCACATCAGCCCAATCTACATTTGCCTCTGTCCCCTGTTCTGAGGATGCTTACAGCCCAGGGAGACTACCAAGCAACAACAGCCCAGACAACCAGGATCGTGCTGATGGAACTGGAGAGATCCTATGAGGTGCTTCCCAACCCATCACAAGTGAGAACACTCCCTAGAAGAGGTGGGAACTGGTGTGTACCACAAGAACCAGCACAACATACTGAAGCCAAGCAGTTGTGAAGTCTCTCCAGGCAGAGAGGAGCAACTGGACAAACCAAGGCAAAGATCATCTCTGTTCAGGATTCCTAAACTGCTCCAGGCAAGCAGCAGGCCCTCTTCTGATAGACACACTCACCGTCCCATGCCAAGATCAACAGTTGTTGGCTCTCAGATAATAATGACATGACATCAGGGTTTCAGGCCTTGGTGACTGCTCATATTGTCCCTAGGCATCCTCTAAACTGAAATATTTGAGGCAGACCCTTGTGGGCTATCTCTGGGCATTCTTCTGTCCTCTCTGTTTAATTCACAGCTTTAGGCAGCTGGTGATCTGTTTAGGAGATTCCTGTGAGCCACACAGGGCAGACTTTCTTGATGGCTAGTGTTGGACATAGAAGGGTTCCCTGGGGGTAAACTAGAAACAATAGGAAAATCAAAGAAAGATCAGTTTTTGAGGTGTTTCCTGTGTCCATCTTGGGGACACTGAAGACTGGGCAGGGTGAAAAGCCCTCTGTGCTCAGGCAAGGTATGGGTAGCCCTGGGAGCAGAGCAATGGCTCCTCATGGAGATGTGGTCTTATTCAGTTTCCCCTTGGACCTTTCATGCAAGCATGCCAGACAGAGATAATGGGATCAGGACAGAAGTAAACAGTGTCCTGGGAGAAACTTGGTGGCTGCCATGCTTCTGAGCCTGGAGATGACCCTCAGCTGGTTGAATGGACAGGAATTTGGAGTTTGAGCAGGCTCCTTATCTGGTCAGGAAAATGTGGGGAAGAATAAGTCTGGGCCTATGTGTATGGGGCATTCGAAGCCAGCATGGCTTCCAACTCAAAGAGCAAAGCCTAGTCAGAGCCTTAAGACCTTTGTCCTGTGCAGGGCAGTAAGTGGCCAGGGGCTTTCAAGCTCTGAGGTGGATACAGTTTTAGAATGGCAGCCAGACCTAAGTACCTCCTTCTCCCCCATTCTTCTGCTGAACAGCTTTGACCCAGGACAGGGCCTCAAGCCTCTTGGGATTCAGTCTCTCCATCTGTGAATTAGTGATATGTACCTGCTATCACTGCACTTGAAACACACATTCGTCGGAGGAGGGCTCCACGTCCCCACAGCTATGGTTCATGTAGATTGGTGAGTGCCTTTCTCGGCACCATAACATGAGCACACAGCTAACAGCTGGCTGATAGGAAATGCCATGTGGTGGCTTTGGAATGTATCTTAGAGGTGCCTTCCGATTCCTTCTCCTTCGAGCCTTGGTTTTTGCAACAGGTCAGATTATGGAGGTGCACATTGTTGGGTGCAGGTTGTGGGGTGTTCTAGTTTTATTTCTGCTCCTGTGAAAAATACTTCCAAAATAACAACATAGGGAAAGACAGGGGTCATTTGGCTCACACTTCTAAGCGCTATGGAGAAGTCAACAAAGGGACTTGAATAACTAGTCATGCCACATTCATAGACAAGAGTAAAAAATAAATAAATTCAACCTTATTTGGTCTTTGCTGGCCTTCACTATTCTCATACAGTTCTAGGACCCCTGTCTAGGGAATAAGGTCACCCACAGTGGGCTGGTGTCCCAATATCAGTTAACTTAATTAAGACCCCCCCCCATGCTTAAAGACTAACCCAATGTAGATGATTCTTCTATTAAGACAATTCTCAGGTGATTCTAGGCTGTGTCAAAACTAGTTGAAAGTTAAAACTAGCCACCACAGGGTAGGAATGAGTGTTGGAAAGTCCATTTAGTTATGGAAATGTCCTTGGAAATGGAGGCTGCATTTGGTACATCAAAGAACTGGCTAGGATTTAAGACTTCAGCAACTCTGTGGAGCAGAGATACCAAACAGCCCTGGACTGTCTTAGTGACTTTTTAGTTATTGTGATAAGACACCATTGTAAAGGCAACTTATAAAAGAAAGCATTTAACTTGAGGGTTCACAGTTCCAGAGAGTTTAGTCCATGACCATCTATCTTATCAGGGTGCATGGCAGCAAGCAGGCAAGCAATGATACTGGGGCAATAGTTGAGAGTTTACATCTGATCCATAAGCATGAGGCAGATACAGCTAACTAGGACTGTGCAGGCTTTCAAAATCTCAAAGCCCACCTCCAAAGTTATACCTCTTCCAATAAGGCCACACCTCCCAATACTTACCAAACAGTTCCACCAATCATAGACCAAACACTTAGATATATGTGCCTAGGGGGACATTCTCACACCCATCTTTGGGCTTCTACATGAAAGAGAACTCCATTTCCTCTTTGCTTATTGTGCATTGTTATTTTGACCTTCCCTTACTTGTAGCCAAAATTTAGTTACCTGACCAATGGCTACATGGTTTGTATTGAAATCACCAGTGTTGGACAGTAGGAGGCAGGCAGAGCCCACTTTGTGTATAGATAGTTTGCAGACTTAGTGATTGCATCTTCCACAATTGGCCCTCATCCCTTAAATCCAAATGGACCGAGTGCAGGTGTGTGAGCACCTGATATTTATGCACATTTAGACTGTATGCTATGTTCATGTGGACATATGTACATACTAACACACACACACATACTGTAAATATGTGTGCTAATGTTGAGTGTGTATATCTGTGTGCCTCACTTTTAAGAGTCCGCATATGCTCAGAACTACACAGAGAAATTGTGTTTCCACGCAGGGAAAGCGCACAGGAATGTGAGCCCGACTTTTTGACCCCAGGGCTCCCAAGTAATGCAATATAGAGAGGCTCAGAAAGTCCTCCTACCCCCCATACCCCCTCCCATTCCATGAATATTTTACTTGTCCAAGCCCTCCTTGGGCCTTTCCAGTTCATGATGTGCCCGTCTTCTGTGACCACCAGACTCAGGCCACATGTGTGCTTAGTAAAGACCAGTGTCTTAACTATGACAGTAATTAGCATGTGTGGAAGTCATGTTTATACTTCAATTGTCAACGGTGGTCATTATTTATTTGAGAGAATGCTCATTTCATTTGCTGGGCACCATTCCTATAAGTAAGGCCATATTGAAGACTTAATAATTTTCATATGGTGAGGCTTGGGAGTGGAGAGAACTAAACCCCTAGTGATGGCCAGGAGTAGATGGCTTCATAGGGGCTTCAGGCCACTCCACAGGCAGGAGAGTGGGGTTAAAAGGAGCACTTGGCTGCTCTGGCTTCTTGGCCCAGACAAATGACCTCCCAGGACAGCAGGAGAATTTGCAGATAAGTGTTCAGACTCTCTGCAGGGATCCTGGAGGTGAGCTCATATCCAAGTATGTCACGTCCTAAGCAGGAAACAAGTACATATTTAGCCACTACAGCTGATAGGAGGGAGCATGGTGTTGGAGAAAGAGAAGAGGATTTGGAATTAGAAAGATTTGAGGGGGGGGACCATTCAGATGACTTAGAATGCGTTGCCACCAAACCTGGTGATTTCAGTTCAATCCCCAGGACCCAAAAGGTGGAAAGAAAAAAAGCAATGTTTATCTGCAAGTGTAACTAAGCATATAACACACATGTGCGCGCACGCACACACACACACACACAAATAAATAAATGAAAAACCAAAGAAAGAGGTAGAAAGCTGGGAGAGCGTGTCTGAGTTGTGAGCATGGTAAGCGTCTGACCTCGGTTTTCCTCCTCTGCAAAGTTAAGCATGTCCTCCAGGCTGGGAGAAGCATGAGCACCAAAAGCAGCTTCCTGTGTCCACGAGACAAGACATTATTTCCTCCTTCCTCCTAAAGCCAGAGGCTCTCTACTGAGAGTAGGAGGAGAATTTGGAAGGAGGATTAATTCCATAACTCCAAAGTGTTCACTGCACAAACATGAGACTTAAATTTGGGTCCACAGCACCCATGTGAAAACCCAGCATATGCCTGTAACATCAACACTGGGGACAGAGTCAGGAGAACCCCTGGAATTCACTGGCCAGCTAGTCTTAGCAAATCTTGAGCTCCAGGCTCAGTGAGTCTGAAAAAGTGGGGTGCAGGTAGAGGGTGATAGAGGAGGGTAGCTGATGCTGGAGCTAAGGAGATGGATCACTGGGTAGGAACAGTTGCTATGAAAGTAGGGCCACCTTAGTTCAGATTTCAGCATCTATGGAAAAGCCAGGCATAGGCACATGTAATGAAAACATTGAGTCGCCAGGAACAGACCAGTTGATCCTGGGAGCTCACTGGCCAGTAAGCCTAGTGGATAGGAAGTATCAGCTTCATGAGATAGTCTATCTCAACAGTAATGTGGAAGACAATAAATGCACACAGCATATTCTGCTGGCTTCCATCAGCGTATGCACAAATGTGTGCATGCACTCACATAAACTCACACACATACTGACACACTCACACATTCTCACATGCTCTCATACACACTCACATACTAACACATAAACACACACATGTTCTCATTCGCTCTCATGCACAGTCACACACATACACACAACATTCTCGCACACATTTATACATACCACAATGCTCTCACATGATTTCCTGCACACTCAGACACATACGCTCACACACAAACACACAAACTCTCACATGCCCTCAAGAACACTTGCACACACACTCACACAAATACTTTCAGACATTCACACACAGAGAGAATTTGGGAGAAGTTGTCTCTCTTGAGAGCAGGCCATGACACACTCATCTCTTCTCTCCTCTGGGGACTCAGGAGAGTCCAAGGTCAGAGGAAGCAGCTCACAGGGAGGAAGTCGATTTTGAGCCAGTGTTTGCAAAGTCTCTGTTGTCAAAGGTGTCAGACTCACTGACTCCATCCACCTGGACCATTCCCAGGATCCGCTGGGCTTGTGGAGTATGTTAGGATGCTCAGAGAGAGTGAAAACAGGTCACTGGACTTTGATTTGGTTAAATAATTGTATCCAAAAAGAAATGACTGCTGGCCCCATTTCAGCCTGGTGAAGGTCCGCCACACAGTTGATGCTGTGTGCTGTGAATGTCATTGGATAATAAAGAAACTGTTTTGGCCTATGGCAAAGCATCTTAGAAGCAGGCTGGAAATCTGAGCATAGATAAAGTGGAAGCAGAATGGAGTCAGACAGAGAGGGGATCCAGTCACCCAAGGAGCAAGATGTAAAGAAATAAGTAAGCCATGGGCCACGTGACAAGACACATTAGTAGAAATGGGTTAAGATGCAAGAGCTAGAGCTAGCCATATGCCTGAGCCACAGGCCAAGCAGCATGTAATTAATATAAGTGTCTGATTCTGGGGGGCTAAGCAGCAGAGTTGGTTCTGGACCTAGGGACTTGGCCAGTCTAGAAACTCATACAACACACAGTGACTTGTCTGTGGTCACTTCATCGGCTCCTGGAGTGTCATGGTCAATGCATTCAAAGGAGATGCAGAAAATGTGCTGATGGACTGCATCGGTGGCAGGAGGAACAGCTAGGCAAGGGGGAAGGTCAAGGACAGACTGTGGTTACGGCTCAGTTGGTGGAGAGCTTGTCCAGCATCTGGGAAGCCCTGGGCCCCACCCTCAGCACTGCACAGGGAGGTCAGCGGCACACACCTCAGATCCCAGCTCTCAGAGGCAGGAGGATCACAAGTCCCTCTGTAGCTTTGTAGTAAATTTGAACCCATCCTGGGCTGCAGGGGACACTGTCTCAAAAATAAATAAATAAATTCTAAAAAAGAAATGCCATCTTAATAAACTTTTAAAAAATTTTACTTCTAGGGCCAGAGAGATATCCCAAAAGAGCCTTTGCTGTTCTTATAGAGGATCGAGGTTTGACTCCCAGCACTCACAATGGCCAGTTCGAAGTCACCTAAAACTCTAGCCTCAGGGGATCTGATGTCTTCTCATCTTCACAAGCACTAGAACACACATGTGCGTATACACAACACACATATGCACATAAATAATAATAATAATAAAGTAAATCTTTAAAAAGTTATTTTAGCCTACGCCCCACCTAGAGCCTCATAGGAAAGAACCTAGGCCTCACACAGACCAAGTGTTTCACCTAGGCCCACCAAGTGAGAGGTTCTGATCCTGAACTTGAACTCAGCAGTGTGTTCTGAAATTCACATGAACACCCAGCTTCTATGGTGCAGCCCAAACTCTCTAGAGTCTGGAGAAATTGGCCGAGCAAGTACTTTCTTGGGCTTTTAGCATCCTACGTTCCTCTCCAAAGCAGACGTGGCTGGCACTCTCCTGGCAAATCGTAGTCTGCTGATGTAAAGGGCATGTTCATGTTAAGGCAGAGTTATGAGGATGCTGGGGAACACCAACACTTCAGAAACATGCAAGAAAGGGGCTGGGAAGATGGGTTAGTCAGTAAGGAGTTTCTACACATGTAGGGAGACCTGAGTTCAACACTCACAACCCAGCAAAAAGCCAGGCACACCACAAGCACTGGGAATGGGCAAAACCCATTCAGATCTCAAGTGACTGACAAAGACACCAGCACTGACCTCCGGCCTCCCCAGTCATGTGCATACACATGCATGCACACAAAATACACACGTACATACATGCTAAGATGCACAAGAAAAGGAATTAGATAATTTTAGGACAAAATGGCACAGTGTCAGCCTTTTGTACCTGCCGGGCACTGTTGAAAACTCAGCATGGACTTCTAATTTAATCCTCCCAGCTCCTCTGAGGTGGGCGCCATTATTATCCCTAGTTTACAGAAGACTTCGGTATCACTGTCACATGGCTGCTCCCTTCTAGACCTAAAGGACACCTTGCCCATCTCTTCCAAGAAGAAAAAACCAGCACAGTGCTAAGATGTGTTGTGTAATAGTTACCGTTCTCATCGCTAGGACAAGGTAATCAACCAGGGCCAGTGGTTTAGTGGGGAAAGGCACTTGCTGCCAAGGCTGATAGCCTGAGACTGTCTCCAGGACCACACGATGGCAGGCACTCACAGACTCCAGTGAGTTTTCCTCTCACTATGGCATGCATTATCATACAAATAAGCACCATAATTAAATTTCCTTCTAGTCGGACAAAAGCAATTAAAGAAGGTTTTATTTTGGCTTGAAGTTTGGGAGTACAGTCCATCACAGCAGAGAAGGCACAACAGAGGAGTATGTAGCAACTGCTCACACAGAATCCACAGACAGGAAGCAGAGGAAGATGAACGCTGGTGATCAGCTTGCTTTTTCAGTTTTATACAGTTTAGGACCCCAAAGCATGGGATGGTACTCCCTGCAGTTAGGAGTGGTCCTCTCTCATCACGTAGAAGTTGCTGGAAATGCTCTCACAGACATAGATAATGTATTTTCAAGTTGACTTTAAATCCAATTTAGCCAGCAAGAAAGATTAACCATCACATGAGAGCAAGGAATGTCATTGAAGGTCATGGGCAGGCAGCTAGGAACGCCCAGAAGAATGAGACATAACTCTGCCTTCAGGATGCTGTATTTCTGTAGCAGCAAATCCATGGTGCTATGATGCGGGGGTGGGGTTACCACTGAATGTTGAGAGAAAAGATAGACCAGATTTGGAAGGATGTGAGGGCTAATTTTGTGTGTCAACTTGGCACAAGGAAGAGTCTTTTAGGAAGAGGAAATCTCAACTGAGAAAATGCCCCCACCAGATTGGCTTGTGGTGCATTTTTTTGATTGTATGGGAGGGCTCACTTGTGATGGTGCCATCTCTGGGATGGTGGTCCTGAGTCCTATAAGAAAGCAGGCTGAGCATGCCATGGGGAGCAAGCCTGTAAGCAGCACCTCTCCATAGCCTATGAATCAGTTTCTGCCTCCAGGTTCCTGTCTTAAGTTCCCTGCAAGCTGTAAGATGAAATAAACATTTTGCTTCCAAATTGCTTTTGGTAGTGTTGTTTTATCACAGCATTAGAAACTCTAACAAAGACAAAAGACTGGGCTGGAGGGATGGCTCAGTGGCTAAGAGCACTGACTGTTCTGCCAGAGGACCGGGGTTCAGTTCCCAGCACCCACATGGCAGCTAGCAACCGTCTGTAGTTCCAGTTCCCAATTCCAGGCAAACACCAAAGCAAATAAATATAAATAAATAGTTTGTTTAAAAAAAAGACAAAAGACTTTCCAAAAAGGACATCACTGGTATGAAAATGACAGGAAGTCTCGGGAGCTGACTAGCAGGTGCAGAAAGATGGTGGAAGAGTTTGTGACCTGGTTACTCCAGAAGTATGTCTTGCCACCCCAGAGTGGGCAGGCGACACTGGTGTCCTATGGCATAGCTTAGGAATTTCACTGCAGTCTAGAAGGTCACAGGGTTTCATAGCTGGCCTACACTACTTGCCTTCACCAGCCATGAAAATGTGAGCTGTGTGGTCATTATGGAAATGTACCTTCTCCTGGGATACCTTGTACCATCAACAAGACATTTCAGCTTATTGTTTGTGAAGCTGGGAAAGAGGAGAACTTGGTAGGCCCTTCTCTTGAAAGATTAAACTGTTTAAATGACTGTTATTGTACATGTGTATGATTGTCTCTGTGTGTGCTGTGTGCATGCAGGTGAAGGCCAGAGACCGACTTCCAGGCATCAGTCTCTCCATCCTCCATGTGGGACTTTGGGCACAGGTTACCAGGCTTGTGTACAGACTCACGGAGGAAGTACTCACCTACTGAACCATCTTGGGTACCCACCCATGCTTTCTTTACCTCCAGTGTCAACTGATAAAATACTTAAAATTCATGTCCCCTGCCTGTATATGGGATGGACGCTTTGAAGATATCATTGAGAATGGATTGGAAATGAAGCTTAATTTGTGCAGGCCTTCTGAAGGTCCTGGGTTTGATCCTTGGCTTTATATAAACCAGGCCTATAATCCCAGTATAGGGATTAAAAGACCTATATAAGGAGGCCAAGACAGAGGGTCAGAAGTTTAAGGTCATTGTCAACTACAAAGGGAATCTGAGGCCCAGGTATGTAAGACCCTGTTTGTAAATTAAATAACTAACTAATTAAAATTAAAAAACCAACTGACTAATTCTCAAGCTTTTGGAAATTCACCATACAACTGTCACCAGCAGGGCAGCTAGGTGGTGGCTACCAAGGACCTCACTGTACTATTTTTGCAACTGTGTGTGAGCCTGTAATTATTTCGAAATAAAAAACCAAAAAACAAACATGTTCTGGAATCACACAGAGCCAGTTCAAACATCACATCTGACACAAAAACAAGTTTTCATCATGGAAGCAGCTGTTTCTCATTTCACAACTTTAAAAAAAAATGCTTGTAGGGCTGGAGATGTAGCTCAGATGACTGTGCTTGCCTAGCATTCAGGAAGCCCTGGTTCAATTCCTAGCATGGCGTAAACAGATGTGGTAAGGGCAAGGCTGTTAACCCAGCATTGAGGACATAGAAGCAGAAGAAGTTCAAGGTCACCTTTGACAACTTCAAAACCAGCCTAGGATACATGAATCCCTGTCTCAAATTAAATAAGAGGCCTGTGAGATGGCTCAGGAGGTAAAGTCACCAATTCTGGCAGTCTGGATTTGATTCCCAGGACATATGACAAGGATCACCTATGATGAATGGATGCCTATGATTGGTAGATCTCTCTCTCTCTCTCTCTCTCTCTCTCTCTCTCTCTCTCTCACACACACACACACACACACACACACACACACACACACACACCTACCCACTCACATCCACAAATACATAAATGTAAAAAAATTATATGAAAGATTGTCATAATTCATAATTATGCTATTTATTCATTTCCATAATGTGATTTTTGAGTTTAAAATAAACTGCTACTGCCTCACCAGTGTCCTGAATACCCCCTCCCTTACTCCAAAGGATTAAGCATTTCCTGTGTCGTTTCCAGCCTGGCCAAAGTTAGGAGCTACAGGTGGGTAAAGGAGGTTGTGAGTGGAGGCTGGATTCAGAGAGTTGAGGCTGCCACAGTCAGAAGCTGCATATGGGAAGAAGTCCGAAGAGGTGAGCTTGGAACAGACTTTTATGTATGATTTTCATTTAAATTTTTATTACATTTTATCTTACTGTGTGTGTATGGTGTGTTGTGTTGTGGTGTATGTGTGTGTAGTGTATGTATGTGTGTATGTGGTGTGTATTTGTGGAGTATGTGTATGTTTGTGGAGTGTGTGGTGTTATGATATGTGTGTGTATGGTATGTGGTATGTCGTGAATGTGTATGTATGTGGGGTGTGTGTGTGTATGTGTGGCATATGCATGTGTGTATGTGGTATGTGTGTGTGTGTGTGTGTGTGTGTGTGTGTGTGTGTATGTGTGTGTGTGTGTGTGTGTGTGTGTGTTATAGCCTGGCTTGCAGGTATCTGTTGTCTTCCTCACCATGTGACTCCTGAGGATCCAACTCAGACAGATTTGTCATCAGGCTCCTTTATCTGTTGAGTCACCTCCCTGGCCTCTCTGGGTGCTTTTCTGAACAGTGGAGACTCCTGGCCTAAAGACAGAGCTCTACAGAGACAGCATGCCCTTCCTGAGATGAAGAGTTCACCTGCTACCATCTTTTCCCCTTAGCATCCTAGAAGACAGAACCCAGATCATGACTTCCTGAAGATGACCATCTACCTTACACACCTCTCCAGGACCTACACTGACCACTGGATTGCCAGCTAGTTACTCTAAGCCGTTCCTTCCTGCAGCAGGCCACATGGTGCTAATACCTCCTGTGCCAACTCCTCAGAGCCCTGCCTGGTCCTCTTGGAAGCTCAGGACACCCATAGGCCCTGGCCAGTACTCTTGCAAAGCTGGCCTATGTGTTCAGTGGGCAGCAAGAGTGTGTCTGTCTGACCAGTCCCAGGGCTTCACCCAAGCCCAGGGTCTGAATGGAAACATTATCACAATTTAATTACCTTTCACAAACGCAGCCTGGGAAACCCCACTCCTTGGCCAGAATGCCAACCTCAAACAGAGCCAGGGGTGAGCGGAAGCTGTGCTCCCCCAGGGGTGAGGGGACAGCCCTCAGGAGCTGCGTACCCTTTAATGAAGCTTCCAAGTGACCCCCAAGCCCCTAAGCACTCGTGGGGCCCAGGAGGGTTCTCCCCAGCCATGCACCACAAAATCTAGAGCCAGGCAGGCACACGGGGTTTTGTTCGGAATATCCTAAGGGTTTTCCCCTCCCTCCCTTCTTTTTTTTCTTCCCCCCCCTTTCTGTCCTTTTTTTTCCCCTTTTTTAATAAAACGGGTGATAAAGAGTCCTGCCAGGAACCATTGTCTTCCCAAGTCTAAAGTGTTCGAAATTAATTTATCCGCCTAGGACGGTGTATAAATTTCTCATTACGAGTGTCAGTGATGAACAAGAAACCATTCCAAGAAATGTCTCGGGCCCTTGCCAAGCCCCGGGCCCTGGGTCCCTCGCAGAGCCAGTGCCCGTGACAATGGGTTTCACACAGTCAGGGGTGTTAACTATGCATGCTTTCGCGTTGCCCGGGCTCAGCCAAATGTCCTGTGAGAACGACACGTCCACACCCGGTTTTATTATTCTACACAGACTCTGGCTTGTTGTGTGTCTCCAGCTTGCTGAGCACAATGTGGAGTGTTGCATGGGACATTGTGGTTGTGATGGGTCTGTGCTTTAAAAAGCTTGCTCCCCTCTCTCTCACTCTTTGGGTGACCCACACCCACTTCCATTCCCTAAAAGGTAGTGGTAACTGTCGGGGAGCAGTCCTGGAAGATTCCTGGAAGAGCATGATAGGGTGGGGGAGGGATAAATGAACTGAGTCTCTTTGAGGTGTGTCCTGGGGAACGGGGCGGGGGTGGGGGGGTGTGAAAAGAAAGAGCGAAATAAAAGGAGGAGGAAAATGGCATCCTCAACCTTCCTCTCTGGACCCTACTGCCAACTACCACGGGTGGGTGGCAGGTGGTTGGAGCAGATCACGCTTCTGCTGTCCTCAAGGCCAGCCCCTGATTCCACCTCCAAGGCTGCCCCTAGGAGCCTGGATAGAGAGAGGAGCCCCCAGGGTCTTCTGCCATGTGTCTACCTCTAATTCCTACATGCACCTGAGACCGGAAGGGCTGGATGGGGTGCCAGGAAGGAATGGACAGACACAGTAGCCTTTCATCTTTCCCCAGCAGCTGGTGGAATTCTCCAACTCTGCAAAGCCCGCCACCCAGTGGCCCTGGGGTGAGGCTCTGCACCCTCCTGCCCGCACAGGTCTGCTCTGTCCACACCTTGCTCGAGGCTTCTTGCAGGAAGTCTGAGCAGGTCTCTGGCCTAAGGCACAAGATCTCTAAGAGCCCTGTGAGTGTTCACCAGTCCTGACCAATCAGTAGGGGGTAGCTTTTCCAGAGCCATTGGAGGAACAGGGATAACTGTGAGATCTTGAGGGGAAGACAGAAAGGCTAGCCATCTGAGCCCTGCGTGTGTCACCATCCCTGGGTCACCCAGGCCCGCTCTGACTCTTAAAATTCTTTTCTGAATACAAAGTACTGAGTCCAGGTTCCCTCAGAACCTCCAGTGCTGGTCTTCAGATGACAGTGATGGCCACAGGTGCTAATGGGATCCCTACTTCAGGGAGGCCGGGGTGTCTCCACAGGGCTGAGTAGCCAGGCTGGCCACCAGAAGAGACTGTGTTCATGATGCAGCCTGCAGCATTTCCAGGCTCTGTAAAGCACACAGAACCTTCTTCCAATGGGGTCTTGGCTAGGGGACTGGGCATGCTCAAACCGAGAGGCCACTTTGCAAAAGCACTGGTCTTGGCAGGCAAGCTTATGCCTGGTTTCTGTGCCTGGCCATTGAGGGCAGGGCCTCTGCAGAGTGACTGATTGGGATGCCTGGCAAGTCACCGGCCCCGGGCTGTAGGCCAGCCTGCAGCCCTGCGGAGGTGGCCTCATTAAAGGACTCATGGTCCAGTGGGCAGGGCATCAGACTGGACATCTGGAGGTTTGGGGCCGGGTCCAGCTTGCTGCAGCTTTGCTGGGTGACCTTAAGCAGATTACTCGGCCTCTCACTGCCCCACCTGCTGCCCGTCTTCTCCCTGTCTGGCAAGGCTTCCTGGAGGGAATATTAATGGGGTAGTTCAGGGAAGCCTGGATTCTACAGAGCCTCACTCTTAGCCATTCCTGTCATGCCAGGGGTGGGCAGGGTCACCAGGAGCCTTCCTGCTGAAAGCATCTTAAGAGTCTCCCAGATACCACTGCCCAGCGCTGCAACAAGATGACTTAAGAACCCTCGAAGGAGGCTGTGCTATTGGAGAACAGGAAGAGCTGTGAGGATGTATCCATGAACCTCTTTCACTACAGAGAAAGGATTGGTCCAGGATCTAGCACCATGAAGATACTACTGGGCAGAGATCTGAGCATCTGGCCTTCCGTTTCTTTCAGCCTCCAGTCTCCCTTCCCAGACTCAGTGAACTGTGCGTGTCAATCCCTACAAAGAGACGACTCAGTGGATAAGAGCACAAGCAACAGATGCACAAAGACTGGAGCTTTGATTCCTAGCGCCCACATTAAACCTGGATGTGACGACATGTGATGCAACCCCAGCATTGGAGTTGAGAGGGCAGAGATGGAGGATGGCTGATGCTCGCTAACAGTCAGACTTGCCAAAAGTAAAATGAAACAAAAAACTCCAGTGAGTCTCATGTTCACTGTGGGACTCGTCTCAAGTGAGAGTTATAATGTAGAGAGAGAGAACAAACACAAGAGCGTTCTCCTCTGGCCGCTACAGTGGCCTGGGCCTGTGCGCGCACACCACATGATATTAAGTCTCTACCATGAAAGTGTCTTCCGGCTCTTCTACAGGAGGCCTACACGCCGCTGTTTGTGCCGCCGCCATGTCTCTGGTGATCCCTGAGAAGTTCCAGCACATTTTGCGAGTACTCAACACCAACATCGATGGGCGGTGGAAAATAGCCTTTGCCATCACTGACATTAAGGGTGTGGGGCGGAGATATGCTCATGTGGTGTTGAGGAAAGCAGACATTGACCTCACCAAGAGGGTTGGGGAACTCACGGAGGATGAGGTGGAACGCATGGTCACCATCATGCAGAATCCACGACAGTACAAGATCCCAGACTGGTTCTTGAACAGACAGAAGGACATGAAGGATGGAAAGTACAGCCAGGTTCTAGCCAATGGTCTAGACAACAAGCTACGTGAGGACCTGGAGCGACTGAAGAAGATTAGGGCCCATAGGGGGCTGCACCTCTTTTGGGGCCTTCGAGTCCGAGGTCAGCACACCAAGACCACTGGCTGCCGCGACCAGACTGTGGGTGTGTCCAAGAAGAAATGAGCCCCTGGGCCTTGGCTGTTAATAAATAGTTATATACCTGTGGAAAAAAAAAAGTGTCTTCCGGCAGCTCCTCTGGTGCCTGGACCCCTCTCTGCTGCCTGTTCTGCTGTTTTCTGTGCACCAAGGTCCACATAACCAACAGCGAATCTCAGGACCTCCTGTGCTTACGTAGAATCCTAGGCCTGCCTATGTTAGGCCTGCTGCCTAGAAGGCCTCATCATCTTGTCTCCAGGATGGATTGAACATCCTTTGCAACTGTGGCCTTACACCCTGTCCTCTTTACATAGCTGTTGCTCTAAACTGTTCAGGGACATAGCCTGGCTCCTTCCTCTTTGGTCCTGAAGCATCCTGGTCCCCTCTTATGAGAACGCCACAGATGGTGCCTACCCTCCAGCTTAGTGGGATGTCAGAATAGACCCAGTCTGGGATACAGTAGATGCTCTATAGAAGAGCACTAAGAAAAAGCCCAAGAGGTCAAGGGAAGCACCCTAGCCACTCAGGGTTCTTGCTTGCTTACTCCAGGCACTCTTGAACTAACTCATCAGTGCTTTGCCCAAGAAGCAGTGATTCTCCCAAGCTTCTCCTAGTGTTCTGAGATCTTCCAAGATGGCTCCTGCAGCTGTGCCAAGCCCACCATGACAGGCTGTTTCCTCAAACTGAACCAAAGCGAAGCCTTCCTTTCTTCTGCTGATCTTGTCAGGCAATGAAGAAAGGATACAGTATCACACCTGGCATTGCAGGTCTAGTCTGGGCCCATCTACCTTAAGCTCCTGTGTGTGATTCAGATATTTGTGCATGTGTGTGCACATGCATGTGGAGGCCAGAGATCAATGCTTTCTCAGCAGCTCTCCACTCAACTATCTATCTATCTATCTATCTATCTATCTATCTATCTATCTAATCAATTAATCATTTACCTAACTATTATCTATCTATCATCTATCTATCTATCTTTTACCTATCTATTATCTATCTATGTATGTATCTATCAATCTATGTATTTATCATCTATCTATCTATGGATCTATCTACCTATCAATCATCTACCTATCATCTATCTATCTATTATCTATCTACCTATCAATCATCCATCTATCTAACTATTAATCATCTATCTATGTACCTATCAACTATCTATCTATCATCTATCTATTTTTAGGCAGTGTCTCTCACTGAACCAGGAGCTCACTAACTGGATAAAGCTGGCTGGCCAGTGGACTCTGGGATATGTATTTCTCTGCCCCTTCAGTGCTAAGGTTATAGATATGTGCTCTCATCAATCATGCCTGGCTTTTAGGTAGATGCTGGGAATCTGAGCTCATGTTCTCATGCTTGCATGGCACGCACTATTCGCTGAGCCATCACCCAGCCCTTGCTCATCTTCTCCACTCTCAGAGTACTAAGACAATAGTACTTGTGGTTATAATTGTAATATTTCCTGCTTCCTGTCACCTTACTTTTTAGGTTCACAATAAATTTATTTCTGAAAACAGCTTTAGACTCACACATAGCCAAGGAAACCAAGGCTCCGAGAGATTAAGTGGCTTGCCTGGGGTCACACAACTGGTAGAAGCCGAGCTGGGCGCCAAGTCCAGAGCTGGAAAGCACGAAGCTCAAGCTCCCACCCCCACCAACATCTGCTCTCCTCTGAAGCCTGCCAAGGCCGCTTGCAGGCATGGCATCGGCACAGTTGGGAAAGGCCAAGAAAGGATTTCCTGGACAACTCTTTTCCCTTGGCAGTGGTATTTTAAGCATTCTTCACAGCCTACCCCAAAGTAGGCTCAAGGGTGGGATTTCAGACACCAGGATTATGTAATGTCAGCCACTCATAGTCATACCTATAGCCAAACGCCCACAGTGGACGTGCCCGGTTAATCCTTTCCATACTTCACCATGGCTAAATGCTCACAGTGGACTTGCCCAGTTAATCTTTCTCCCAATTCGCTGTGGCTCTGTTCAATAAGATGAATTTTACATTGATGCGTATGATGGTTAATCTTGACTGTGACCTTAATTGGCTCTGGAATTAACTAAGAGACAAGCCTCTGGATGGGTTTATGGGGCATTTCGAGGAAGAAGTAACTGAGCGGAAAAGACCCACCCAAAGAGTAGGCGGCACTTCCGGCAGCAGCCTAGATAGCAGAGGCTCAGGCAGCAGCCTAGATAGCAGAGGCTCAGGGAGAGCAATGCTGTTGCCTGCCTGCACTTCTTGCTGGTGTGTGCACACACTTTGCTGTGTCCATCACTGCTGTAGCTGCATCCGTCCAGCCCTGACATCAGACCTCAGCATCTTCTGTTTTCCAGTGTAAATGGAACACGAGAGCATCTCTGGGAAGCGTCCAGGCCTTCAGCATCACATCAGGAAGGCTGAGGTTCGGGGCTTAGTGGACTGACAGCTACCAGGCTCTCAGCCTTTCCAGTATGCAGATGGCCCTAGTTGGATTGTCCAGCCCTTTGTAATACACATTCATCTGCCGGTTCTGTTCCTCTAGAGAATTCTGACCCATACAATGTGTCAGCTTTTTGTCACTGTGTCAAATCCCTGAGAAAATCTATTTATAAGGAAGAATGTTTTGTTCTGGTCTTCTGTTTCAGAGGCCTCATTCCATGGTAACTTGGTCCTGTTGTCTGGGGCCTGTGGCAAGGCAGTAGGTAATGATGGGAACAAGTAATGAAGTAGCTGGACATCTCATGGAATGGGGAGGCCAAAGGACAGAAGACAGACTGTACCCCAATAACCTTTCAGAAGCCACACACTCAGTGGCCGAACTCCTTTTGCTAGGCCCCTCCTCTTAAAGGGCCCACTATCTCCCAGTCATTTGAAGACTGGGATCAAAGACCAGCCAACCCATGAGCCAAACTAAAGCAACTGACCCTTTCAAAGACTGCTCTGGGGACAAGGACCAGAAATTAAGAGTTGCAGGTCTGGAGAGGTGGCTCAGTGGTTAAGAGCACTGGCTTCTTCCCCAGGTTCAGTTCCAGGCACCTACATGGTAGCTTATAACCATCTATAACTCCAGTTTCAGGGGGATCTTATGCCCTCCTTAGTCACTGCATGCATGTGGTACACTGACATACACGCAGGCAAAACACCTATACGTATAAAACAATAAAAATTTGGAAAGTTGATTAAAATCTCTAAGTTTTTATGATATTGGTTCTCTTCCCATTTATCTCCAGATACAATACAATCCCAATCAAAGCTCTACCAGGGTGTTTGTTGGTTGTTTTTTTTCAGACAGGGTTTCTCTGTGGAGCCCTAACTGTCCTGAAAATGGCTTGGTAGACCAGACTGGCCTTGAACCCATAGAGATCCAAGTGCCTATGTCTCCTGAGTGCTGGGATTAAAGGCATGTGCCACCACCAGGGTTTTTTTAAACACAGAAAATGCACAGGAATTAAAAGAATACAGATAAGCTAAGGAGGCTTTAGAGATAGCTTAGGGGGGCCAAAGTGCAAGCACAGAACTTGAACTTGGTACCCAGAACTCACCTTAAAAGTAAAAGGCTGAGCACAGTGGTACAGTACACTTGGAATCCCCAGAAGGTGGAGGACACAGTGATACACACTTAGAATCCCCAGTGTGAAGCAGGCTGATTCCTGGGGCTCACTGCCAGCTAATCAGTGAGTTTCAGGCCAGCGTGAGGCCCTGTCTCCAAAAGAAGGTGGACTGTGTCCTAAGAAATGTCCTCTGGCTTCCACAAGCATGCATACACAAAACTAAATGCACATGCGTGCTGGTTTGAAAGAAAATGGCCCCCAGGGAGCAGCACTATTAGGGTGTGTGGCCTTGTTTTAAGTAAGTGTGCTGCTGTGGGGGCGGGCTTTAAGATCTCTTTTCCTCAGGCTTCCCTCAGTGTGACTGTCAGTCAACTTCCTGCTGGCTTCTGATGAAGCTGCAGCTAGCTCCAGATCTGCCTTCATGCTGCCATGCTCCACACCATAGTCATAATGGACTGAATCTCTGAACTGAAAGCCAGTCACCCCAATTAAATGTTTTCATTTATGAGAGTTGCCATAGGCATGGTATCGCTTCATGGCAATAAGAAACTAAGGCAATATGCATGCATATGTGCATGTGTACAACACACACACACACACAGACACACACCACAACACACACACACACCACATACACCACATTACAAACATACACAGACACACACCACATCACACACACACCACATATACCACAATACACACACACACAGACACACACCACAATACACACACACAGACACACACCACATTACGCTCACACAAACCACAATACACACACACACCACAATACACACACACACACACACACACACAGAGAAGCAACACTTGTAATGGCACAAACTTACAGGATCAGTCTCCCCTGGTTTCAAAGTTCACTATAAAACTTCAAGAATCAAGATGATGTAGGTTTTCAGAAAACAATAGGACTAGACAGTATCCCTCAGAAGCACATAGTCTCTGGCTGATGAGGACTCCAGCTGTTTTGAGAGGTCAAGAAACTATCTGGAGGTGGAGTCTGGCTGACAGAAAGGAAATGAATTTTAGCCTGGCCCACTTCTGGTCTAAACTCTCAGATTCCTCTCCCACCATATGTAAAGAGTCTTAGCCACAATTATCAATCTCTATAAACTCTATCATGCTTTCCTGACATGATGCACTTCAACCTCTCAAACAAAAGCCTGACTAAGACCTTTCTTCTTCAAACCACTTCTGTCAAGACATTTCATCTTAGTGCCGAGAAGAGTGATGAATGTGATGTACCCCAAGGAGCAACTCTTGGTAAATATGGAAGTAATTCAATAAGGCTTATTATTTTTCTCAACAAATTGTGCTAGAGCAATTTAATATACACAAAGAAACAAGTCTGCAGCTCCACACTCACTTTGTGTTTGCTATCGTCAGTTGTAGTGACAACATTCCTGACAAAATCCGCTAAGGAACAAAGGGTTTGTTTCAGACCGCAGGTGAACATGGTGTCAAGAACATGAAGCAGCTGTTCAAATATATGGCGCATGCAGCCAGAAGAAAGGAAGAGGTGACTTGTAGGACATCGGGTTTAGTGCCACCGCATTCGGGGCATGTTTCTCTGGAAACACCCTCATGGACACACCTGAAAGTGTATCTATCTCACTAAGGTCCTATGGGCTTGTCAATCCAATCAAGCTGACAATCAAAATTACCTGTTCTGAGACTCCCTAGTCCTGGTGCCAATGTTCTCCTGTGGTGATATATTTTATATTTAATAAAATTAGTCTGGAATATCAGAGAACAGATCCACCCACAGTCAAGGCAGAGAGTCAGAGAGTGGTAACTCAGGCCTTTAATCCCAGCACGGGAAAGACAGATCGATGACCTATGCCTTTAATCCCATAACTCCAGAGACAGAGATCTTCCTGTGTTTCCGTGAGTTCAAGGCCTAACTACCAAACAGTAATAGCTCACACCTTTCATCTTAACTCTAGAATATGATGCAGAGTTGAACCCAGAAGTGAAACAACTGGGCGAAGAAGAAATTTAAGGAGATGTTGGCAGACAGTGAGGTATTCTGTAGAAGCGACAAGCCAGGCTGAGGAAGCTGGAAGACAGCTTGTACCTGAGAAATCGGCTGGGTAAGAATTGACTGTTTTCTCTCTCTGATATTCCAGCCTTTCCCTCAATATCTGGCTTCGAGTTTTCATTTAATAACAACTAGAATTCATGCTTCATTCTCTATTGTTCACTTCTCATTGCTGTGACATGACAAAAAGCAATCTAACAGGGAATGTCTATTTTGACTCACAGTTTGGGATATCACAGTCCCTATGATGGGGAAAACAGACCATTACAATGGGAAGACATGGTAGCACATGCTTTTGTGATAGCAGGAACATTCAGGTGGGATTCTTCATCTCTCCAAATCTTATTGGAACATGAACTAGACATACAACATGGGGAGGCTGTAAACCTCAAACCTCACCCCCAGGATCCCACTTCCTTTAACAAGGCTTCATCTCCTAAAGATTCCACAACTGGCCAAAACATTACCAGCGGCTGGGGCCAAGTGTTCAAACATGTGATTCTATGGAGAATAAATATTTCATGTTCAAACACAATCTGCCTTATAGAAAACAGAAGCCTAACGATCATGGACCAAGGGTGGTCCTAGATCTAGAGTTAACAATAATACAGTAGATATTCCAAAATGGGAAGAGAGCTTTTCAGAAGTTCTCACAGTCGCCGTCTTCTCGCCATCACAGTTGACATAATGACCATTGTACTCACGAAGTCACACAGCATCAGTGACCTGCGAAAGAGCAAGCCAACAAGGTCAGCCTAAATTCCTTCAGGCAGAACCTAACAGACTCTGTGAGTGAAGGGGGGCATAAGAGGGACATATCTGGGTGCCTAGGGGAGCTGGGGAGGGTAGGTGGAATAGATATGATCAAGATACATTGTTTACATGTATAAAATTGCTGAAGAATAAATAAGAGTCTATTTTTAAAAGTTCTCACAAAGAAATGATGAATACTTCTGAGGATGGATTTGCTAGCCACCTTGGTACCCTGCTCTGCCTTACACAGTGTATCCAATTTCAAAACATTGTCTTTCTTCCCAAGATGTGGACAATTTACTGTATTGAGTATAATTTTTTTTTAAAAAAAAACAAATCATAGATGTACATATAAAAGCTAATCTCATAAGACATCTAGAAGAAACAAAAATTTCTCAGCTATAAGACAAAAGCATGCCATCTAAAGAAAAAAGGCTGTTAAACTAGATTTCACCAAAATGAAAGTTCCTGACCTAGGAACTAGGCTAAATGAATAGTATTTGCCATGAAAGAATAAGGATCCAAGTTTGAATCCCCAGAACCCACATAAAAGCAGCGTGTAATGATGTACAAGTGTGACCCCAACACCCCTATAATGAGACTGGAGAAAGAATTAGGAGATGCCCAGAAACTCATGGGCCTATGAAGTTGTGAACAGCAAGCAATCCTGCTTCAAATCGGTGAAGGCTGATATTCAAGGCTGTCCTTTGACTTCCAAACATACCAAGGCATGCATGCATTTGAGCACAGGTATACACACACAGAGATGAGAGAGAGAGAGAGAGAGAGAGAGAGAGAGAGAGAGAGAGAGAGAGAGAGAGAGAGAGATCACAGACACAGAAGGAGAAAGAGACAGAGACAGAGACAGAGAGATCACACATATACAGCGGCACCAGGGAGAAAAGAAAAAGGAAATGAGAATTCTTACTAGACATGGTGGCACATAGCTGTATTCATAACCAATAACATTTGGGAGACATAAGTAGGAGGATTTCAATATTTAAGGCTAGCCTGGGCTATATGTAATGAGAGTCTATCCCAGAAAATAAATAAATAAATAATGATAAATGGATATTAAATAAATGGTTTAAAACTTAAATTGGAAAGAAGACCTTTTGCTCTTCACGAAAAACTCTAAAATTCAAAGTCCTGAAAAAAAAAAAAAAAAAACAAAAACAAAAACCAACAACAAAGCAATAAGTGAGGCTGGTATCTTAGTCAGGGTTTCTATTGCTGTAAAGAGACACTATGACTACAGTAACTCTTATAAGGAAAACATTTAATTGGGTGTCTTATAGTTTCAGAGGTTTAGTCCATTATCATCATGATGGGTCATGGTGACACGCAGGAAGACATGGTGCTGGAGAAGGAGCTGAGAGTCCTACATCTTGTACAGGCAACAGGAAGTGGACTGAGTATCACAATGAGAGAAGCTTGAGCAAGGGAGATCCCGCCCCCACAGTGACACACTTCCTCCAACAAGGCCACATCTCCTAATACTGCCACTCCCTTTGGGAGCCATTTTGTTTCAGACCACCTCAGCTGGGAAGCAG
Organism: Sigmodon hispidus; assembly: GCA_004025045.1. Taxonomy (NCBI): domain Eukaryota; kingdom Metazoa; phylum Chordata; class Mammalia; order Rodentia; family Cricetidae; genus Sigmodon; species Sigmodon hispidus. Next base: position 95,706 of record PVIH01002599.1, read on the forward strand.
TAGACATAATTGTGGATAAGACTCTTTGCATATGGTGGGAGAGGAACCTGAAAGTTTAGACCAGAAATAGGCCAGGCTAAAATTAATTTCTTTGAATTCTGATCTGGCTGTCAGCTTGGAAATATCCTCAAATCAGCAAGACATTCCAGGGGCCACATTAGAAGGTATAAGGGACACACACAGAGGGCCCGCCGTTCCTCTGAGCTTGTTGGTGGTTTTAGAAGGCAACAATGGGAGAAGAAAAAGAACAAGAAAGAGAAGTAGGAGAAAAGAGGGGAAGAAGGGAAGGGCAGAGGTGGAGAACGGGAATGCCTCAGAAGAGAGGAGGAAGCACCAGGAAGAGCTAATCAGGGCTGGAAAAGACACAGGCGGCCCTTGTGGTGGGAAGAGCAGCAGTGGACACAGGACCTCACAACTGGGCAAGTTCAGATGATGAGTGCAGTAGAGATCAACTCTGGAGGAAAAGTTATTTAAATGGGGGAGGGGCTCACATTCGGTAGGAAAGAACACTGCTATCGATTAGCAATGTCTGGCATGAGTGAGCGCTGAGGAGTGGAGGTATACATACTGTATGTTCCCTGAGTTGCACCAGGAACATGGCTCCTGTAAGACCTGTTCAGTTTAGGGACAAACAGCTCTCCTGTCCCTGGACGATGATGTCTGTTTGCTAGAGAATTGCTATTTAAATATCTCCATTAGTAGGGTTAGTTTAGTGTAGGGCAGAGAGAGAGCTCAGGGGCAGAGCCCTTGCCTAGTATGTGTAAGGTGCTAGGTTCAATTCCAATCACTTAAAACAAAACAAACAACAAAAACAGACATAGTGGCACATGGTTATAATCATAGGCCCTAGGAGGCACAGATAGACAGATCCCTAGGGCTTACTGAACAACTAGTCTATCCAAATGGACAAATTTTAGGCCTACGAGAAACACTATTTCAAAAAACAAAACAAAACAAAAATCAGGGTGGATGGCCCTGAAGTAAACTATAAGAAGAGTATAACATAAAACGGTGTGTTAAAATATAGTGAGATTCTGTGTGTGTGTGTGTGTGTGTGTGTGTGTGTGTGTGAGAGAGAGAGAGAGAGAGAGAGAGAGAGAGAGAGAGAGAGAGAGAGAGAGATTGGATTGTGGATTATATGGTTGTCATGATAGCAAAAAATTGGATATACCTCCAAGGACTCAGCTCTTGTGATTGTCAAAAGGGGCTCCACGTGACATCCCACTTCACATGGCTGACCTGGGCCTGTGCCCACACATAGCTGGTGCTAACCAAACTCTCTGCCTTTCCTTTCCTTTGAGCACCTCAATGATATGGTCAGGGAGGGTTCTGTGTTCAGGCACAGGCCCTGCAGGCCCATGAGTGAAGCCAGGGTGACAGGAATCGTACCCCTGAGGAGAGCAGAGGATGGGGTGACCAGGGTGCAATCAGCCAGACCCCTTTAGAACTTGAGTGTTGTGGGGACCACTGCACCCAGATGCTCCTGACGAGAAGCCAGTAGCTTTGATGTTACCTGGACTTTTCCTCACCTGAGCACGAGGCAACAATGACTCCACAGAGATCGCTAGAGGGGCCTGGTCCTACATTAGGCCTGGGTACCACTATGGGCATATCAAGTCATGGCACGTTCACTTTATTTGCCAATCTGTTGACTGTGCCCTCTTTGGCCTTCAAGCCCTATTCATTGAGCAGTAAACACGTTACCTAGCAACCAAATGTCAATATCAACAAAGGCTCTGATGAAGTTGTTAATCTGAGTGAGCCTGACAGCGGGGCCAAGGCACTCTGTGCACTTTTCCTCCCCGCATTGTCTGACACTCAGCCTGGCCCATGAGGGAATCGATGCTCAAAAGACCCCACATCTCCCTCCACTATGAAAACTAAATGAAGTGTGTGTCGTCGGCAGTGAAAAGGCCCCAGAGCTGGCCCCCTGGGGATCTTACTTGTCTTTTTTCTTTTCTCCCACTAGGGCCCCAGCTCATGGGGTAAAGTACTTCTTCTGAGTCTGTGGCTGCTAATTTACAGGAACAATGTAGGACACTCCAGGGCCAATCCAAGGCACTCAAGGGGACATGCCTGCCATTTGTTCTGTTTTGGAAGCCTCAGGTGAGGTGACAATGGTGTGGCTGGATCTGGGAGTGCCATTGCTCCAGGCTGAAGCAGCTAATAGACACTGTAGTCTCCAACTGACCAGGCAGCAGGTGCTGGGAGGTGCCAGGTAGACTCTGCATCAAGGCCATGGCCCTGCTCCTGAAGCTCAAACTGCAGAGGAGGAGACTGGGGGAATAGCGTGCTCAGCAGAATGCCTTCTTCATGTGCATAAGGCCTTGCGTTTGACCATGAACTCTGAATTCACTGGCAAGAGTGGTACAGCACTCAAGGAGGTACGGCAGGAGGATCTGAAGTTCATGTCCATCCTTGGTTGCACATTGAATTTGAGGCTCGTCTGAAATATATAAGTCTTTGTCTCAAAAAAAAAAATCAGAGGAGTCAGTCAGTCATAGGTGCATCCCTCATACAGAGCAAGGCAGACATTGGAAGCACATTAGAGAACATGAACCCAAAATCCCTGGTGCAGATAGACAAAGTAGGATGTGATTTCTGTTTGGAGAGCCATCGGGAGGTTGGAGTGTCTGGGATGGAGAATAGGTGGGTGCAAAAGAAAGTGGAGGTCTGAGGGCACCCAGCAGGGCCAGGACTTCGTGGAAGCTCCTTCCAAGGGAGTGACAAACAGGACAGGGTTCCCATCCAAAGACTTATGGTGATGCCACGGGGCTCATAGGAGCGGGATGTAGGAGTCTGGGTGGGACCAGGGAAGCCACTTAGGAGATTCTAGTCCAGGTGGGCTAGGAGTTAATGGAGACTCACCCTGTGGCAATTGGAAGAGCAGGGTATGCATGAGAGAAGGTAGCCTGAGCAGGTCAAAAGCCAAAAGTCTGGAATCCAGAGATGAGTGCCAGCTAAAGCCTCAGCTCTGGGCCTCAACATTTTTCTTCTTTAAAAATGATTTAACTGACCTGTGCAACAATACCAGTGTCCAGGTCTCCTCCCAGTGTGTGTTCAACCACTGGCAGGTCCTGCCTGGGGACTCCTTCCACAAAAGCAGCCACCCAGACAAGCAAGCTTGACTGAGGAAATTGTAGTAGCTCCTGCTGGCAGACATAAGGAGGCTACCATAGTGTAGTAACTTCTCCTGAGGTGAAACATTCTGTCCTAGAGGGAAGCTCATTAAGACTTAGGAAATTCTAGAAGGGGACTGGTTGAGACTCAGGAAGCAAACAACTCCTAAGGTTTAGGAAGTCCCTGTAGCCTACCAGATATACCAGGCCCCTTCTTCCCCAAGGCTATGTAAGCAGTAAGTAGTGGCTGAGTAGTGGAGAGTCCCCTTCCCGCCAAACTGTGCAAATTATGCAGAGAGCATCATGGTTCCAGCTCTGAGTTGGGTTGGATGACTCAGCTGGCTTTGAGTCATCCTTGCTTCAGTAAGTAACTCCTCCCTGTACTACTGTAAGTAAGCCCAGGAAACTCACCCGTGCTCAAAGTTGGACCTTGGTGGTATTACTTTGCTCTGTCATCAGTTATTTATCTGGGATGTAATGCAAAAAAACTGCAGGTGATTGAAAAAAAGATTATTTATTAAAGGATTCTATGGGGTAGCAACTCACTTATACAGAATAAGGCAAATTCAGTAGCAGAGTGCCTGGAAGGCTGTAAACCGGTCCAATGATGCTTTACCCTGCCTGACCCAGTCTTCTTCACCATTCAAAAGCACAAGAAAGAAAAGCCCCATACGTGTTTCCCAGATCTTAAGCTAGCCAAAAGGCCATTCCCTAGGGGATGGTGCACCAAGGCCATAGGTGGAAGTAATAGCCACTACATGGATGAGCATAATATTTGCTCATGTCTCCTCAGGAAGGGACACACAGCAGCTGTCCAGTTTCCCGTATATTAGGGGCCACGAAATTCCTTTTGAAATACATTCATTTAATAAACCGGGCAGACCAATTCAGATGGAAAAAGAATATTGTGTGGAAACCCAAAGTTTTAGACCCACTCTGACTTCTGGTTTTGTGTGACCCAACCTACCAGAAAGCAGTCATGATAAACATAGCAATGGTTCACATTTATTGAGAACCTACCACGGCTGGCACTGTTCTGGGTGCTTTACAGCAAGTGCCTTGTGTAATCCCTTGAATGATTAGGGTGTAGTCCCACAACATTATCATTCTGCTTCTGTCTGTGAGAGACCACTTTTGTGACTGTCTGGCAGCAGCCTTCTGCATTTCATGTTTCCCATGTCTCTTGTGCCATTTTCTTCCATCATTTCATTCACCTCGGCCCTTAAGCGCACACAGACGGCTGTCCCCACATCTAGTAAGAAGACATGTCAAATGACTGATATAGAAAGGAAGTTAAAGGTGACAAAGGACTACAAAGGCTTATCCCGTCCTGCCACAGCTGTGCCCTTGAAGAACAAGAGACTGGGACATAGCTCAGTTGGTCGCCTAGTGTACATGAGTCCCTGGGTTCCACCCCAGCATCATATAAAACTGAGTAGGGTAGCACATGCCTGTAATCCTACTACTAAAAATGTGAAGTCAGAGAAACCAGCACTTAGGGCTACACTGGGCTGCAACCTGGGCTACATAATAGCCTGCCACCCCCTAAGCCCCCCAAAAATAAACACAAAGAAAAAGAACAGAGAGACAGAACCTGCTGGAGGATTTGTGTCATGAAATATGTAGTGGCTTGTTTTCTCTTGCTGTGATGAAACACCATAAATAACCAAGGCAACTTATAGAGAAGAATTTATTTGGAATTTCAGTTGCAAAGGATGAGAGTCCTCTGTAGTGCAGATGTATAGCAGCAGGCATGGGTACAGGGGCAGGTGGTCAGAACCTACATCTTCAAACTCAAGCATGAAGCAGGGAGGGAAAACTGATAATAAAACTGATAATAGTGTCAGGTTTTTGTTTTTAAATCTCAAAGCCCACCCCCAGTGACTCTCTGTCCAGCAAGGCTGTGTCATTAAACCTCCCAAGCAGAGCCACCTACTGGAGACCAAGTGTTCAGACTATCTGAGCCTGTAGGAGGTATTCAACTCTACAGGAGACAAGGAGACCAATAGAAATTTAAGTGGTGTATGAAGGAGATATGGTGAAATCACACACCATATAACTTCCATTGACAGAAGTACATCTCTCAGTGTGTAATGATCAGTCATGCCCAGAGCAAAAAGCCCATTGCACAGTTAACAGGAAAAGCTGCAGGCCTGAAGGGAAGGTTTAGTCAGTAACATAATTGCCTCATGCAAGCATGAGGACCAGAATTCAGGTCCTTAGCATTTATTTTAAAAACCAGACATGGTAGCAGTCACTTGTAATCTAAGAACTGGAAAGATGGAGGAGGATCCCTGGAACTTGTTAGGCATCCTTCTTACCCAATCAGCAAGCTCCAGCTACATGGAGAGACTCTATCTCAAAAAGCAAGTTGGGAAATAACTGGGGAAGACACCTTGCTGTAGGAGGTTTCTGGCCAGGCCTTTCCAGTCGAGGTTCAGACACACAGACACGCAGTTTCGCAATCCCACAGAGACACACAGATGCTTACATTAAGTTTACGCTGATTGACCTAGGGCCCAGGCATATAACTTGCTAACTCCTTCATCTGAACTCAACCCATGATTCTTGTTCAGCCATGCGGCTCTCAGCAGCATTTCAACTTCTTTCCTCTGCTTCTCCTGGCATCTCTGAGGCATCTCTTCTCTGCTCTGAGATGTTCCTGAAGTTTTCTTAGTCTGGTAGCCCTGCCCACACTTCCTATCTGTCTCTGGCCAATCAGCTTTTTATTAAACAAGTAATTGGGACAATTATTTATGACGTAACAAAATAATCCCACTACAGCACCTGGCACATGGACTCTGCACATGTACACATGTGTGCCTGCACATACACAAACACATTAACATAAATACAAAGAAGTCTTGAGGGAACTGATGGTGGGTTTCCTGCAGTGTATTAGTGGATGAAAAGTCTGTGAGAACCAGTCTGGAGGCGGCTGAGGGATTTTTTTAAGACTCTAGACAAGTTGGTTATGGAGGACAAAATCAAAGGTCTCTGCTGTGTAGCCTGGGTGTGTGGTGGGCTGCTACTATCTAGGTTTGTCTCAGCACACTCTGATGTTTGCACAAAAGCCAAACCCTTTGCTGCCTTTTCTCTGGCCTTCCCTTGTCACTAAGTGATGTGTGACTTCCATTGATCATACGCCAAATTCATGGAGGCTCTGTGACCTTGGGCAAACACCTGCCATCCTGAGCAGAGGCTGGCCTGTGTCCTGAGGCCCTGTCTCATCTGTTGTCGAACAGCCTGAGATCCGCCCATGGCCTTGTTCAGTAAGCAGCACTGACTGCCCCTGGTCACAGCTGGGGATCATGTAGAGGATAGAATTACAATGAGACATCGGGAGAACAAAGTGAGAAAGTATGTGTTTGTGATGAGGAGTACTGTGACCAGGTAACCGTCACCGCCCCATCCATGGAAGAATGACATCAGGAGGGCCAGAGTGGGCAGAGGCTGCCTGAGAGCCAGTGCAGTGTGAGTCCTTGGCTGCAGGACTGAACCATGTCCTCCTGGGTAGATACAAAGGACACAGGCCACTAGGGAAGAGAAAGACAAGTGAGAATTGGCCAGTGTACACAGGACGGAAGACGAAGAAAGATGGACAGAAGAGGGACCTGGGATGAGATGGGGACAGTGGAATCATGGGGCATCGTGTGCAGACTCAGTGAAACGATGTCCTTGCAGTTGCCTCTGGCACAGAACTTGGAGGTGCTTCTCAGTCTGCCCATGCAGCTCACAGGGCTCTCCTCCAAGTACAACAGGGACAAACAAACCCGGAGATGCTCCGTGAACATGCTTGAGCCCCTGTCACCTTCTCCTCAGGGCCCTGAGTCAGAGGCATGACACCAACATCTTTAGCGGCATGGGGTCAGGCAGGATGCAGAATTTAAGTGATGGACTGGGGTCTGGAAGCCTTTTGTAGCTCACAACAGTGAGCAAGTCTTACAAGATCAATGGCAAAGGATGAAGGGAATGGATTCAGAGACACCAGGGAGAACAATCGTCAAGTAGACAGCAGTGAGAAGCTGGAAGTTCTTACAACGGGAAGAACTGTAAGCCAGTATGAGGTTCGTTAAAACAAAAACATTGTGTCTTTGTGTGGCTTATATACTTGCCCAGTGGGTAGCTTGGAGGTACACAACACATTAATCAACACTGATTGTGAGCTTGCCAGGATTTAGATTAAGTAAATTTAGGAAGAAAACCCCACTCTAAATGTGAGTGGTACCATCCCATGGGCCAGGGTCCTGGACTGTACCGGAAGGACAGCTGAGCAGCAGCATTACCTCTCTGTCTGCTTCCAGGTTGCATAGCAACGTGAGCAGCCCCTCAGGCCCCCCACCATGCCCTCCTTAAGTTGACTTGTCGTGGGAATAAGAACAGTAACTACCACAGGTGTACAGCCATGAGGAGGCATACAGAGAGGCTTAAAATGGAATTCTTCCTCATGGGATTCAGAGCAGAGGGTGGGATGGGACTGTAGAGGAAATGGGAGAACAGCAAATCCTGGGGCTCAGGCTGCAGCCATGGATGGCACTGTGTTGGCCCTGGCAAAGGCAAGCAATCAGGAGAGATGTGCTTGCTCATCCAGAAAATGGGTCTCATATTATGAGCCCTGCCCTGACTACCAACCATTCACGGCCAGGAACAAATCTCCTCCCTTCCCTGAGGCACAGCATCTGGCTGCCCAGGACCTAAGGAAAGGCAGAGAGCCTGGAGTGGAAAACTCTTAAATAGCATCATGGATATGCCTCTGGGCCTAGGGTCCAGGAAGGTCTTGCCTGGCTGGCTCTGGGCTGGGCTGTGCAGGACCCACACAATGGGAGGACAGGAAGCAGGGACCGTGCCCTGTGTCAAGCCACAGAGGAGAAATAGTGCAGAGGGAAGACAGCAAGAGGAGGCAGGAAGACAGTGCTTGCTGAGCGGGAGATCGGGCACAGTATGCACAGCCCTAAGATGAAGCAGAGGAGAGCAGGATGGCGGGATGGAGGGGCAATGGCAACACTGCATCAGACATGTGTATTAATAATGTGAGGCAAAGGCTCGGTTAGGAAAGGGCTTGCAGGAGGCCCTGAGTTTGTTTCCCAGGAGAAACCAGGCATGGTGATACATGCTTATCATTCTAGAACCAAGCAGGCAGAAGCAGATTTCCCGGTGCTTGGTGGGCAGCCAGGATGCCCAGATCAGTGCGCGTGCACACACACACACACACACACACACACACACACACACACACACACATACGTACAAAATACTTATTATTCTAATATACCTTGCCATTTTCCTCCCTACCCCCGTTTCCTCCGTGACAGCCTGGCTTAGTGGATTTCTGAGCTTCTAGCCTGTGCAGACCTGGGTCTGCACCCCAGCTTTGCTTCATTTCCATGTGGACAGTTCCCATGGAAAGAACTCATAGCTCTCTCTCTCCACTGTAGCACCAGAGCAAGACCTGTCTAATTACACCCTCCTTGTCACCAGCCTTAGCTTACAGCCAGGATGCATACAGATTGTGGCCTTGGGTCATCTGACTCAGGTTCCACCCCAAAGCTTTGCTGGCCTGCCTACCTGGACCAGATGCATCACAGAACCAGTACCTGCCTTAGGCTGGTGTTGTGTAGCTATTGCCTCTGAATCCAAAAGCAGCCCCTACGTCAATCAGGGTTCTCCAATCCGCTTCTTACCCAGAAGCAGGAAAGGAGATACCTAAGACTCAGAAAGCTAAGTGAACTTACAAGACTCCGAAAGTAAAGATAATGTATAAGCTCTGGAAAACCCTGGAAGTGTCAAGCTCTTCGAAGCCCTTCCTTGGGTTGCAGAGCTGGAAGAAATGGCTAAAAAGCAGAGCTTCCTGTAAGTCGTGAAGGAGTCCAATGGTACCGAGTCTGGGTTTCCTGAGACAAAGCTGCCTCTGCCTGAGTCCTGCACGCTCCTGTAACCACAGTAAGCTAGGCGTGGAGGGAATCATTTCTTCAGTCTGAGGTGAACAGGCATTTGTCACAGCACCTGAGTTCCTCCCATGTTCCACTGCAGGGGATTCACGCTGGCTGCCACATCTACTATGTCTGTCTCCCCATCCTTCTCCACCAGCTACCCCGTGGAGGACCTACTCAGTGCTCCCCAGATACATAATGATCAACACACCCCTGTACATTCCTTTCTCTGGAGGGTGGGTCTGGTGGCTCTTGGCTACATTTTAACCGGGGCTCTTATTCTCAGTTGCTGTGGTTTACTCACCCTGACAGCAGCATGAAGGTGGCCTTGAGAACCTCCTGACAGGAACCACTCATCAGAACAGGTCTCCTTTTTGTGGATTTCCTTAACATTTAAAAAACATACTTATTTCATATGTGTGTGCATGTGAACTGCTGGGCACACGTGCCATAGAACATGTGTGGAGGTTAGAAAACAGGAGTCTGCTCTCCCTCCCACGGTGTGGGTCCAAGGGATCACCCCAGGTTGTCAGACTTGGTAACAAGCATCTTTCGCCACTGAACCATCATCTTTCGGGTTTTTTTTCTCAGTTTTCTTACTAAAAGATCTGTTCTGAGTTTAAACAAGAGGCAATGCAAGACAGAGTCACATAGAGAGACATTTCTAGAAAACATCTGTCCAGGATTCTTCACACCTGTCAAGATAAAGGAAGATGAACAAGGCTGATGACCTTGGGTAAAAGGCAAGCAGGATCACCAAGCAAGGGGTGTGGAAGAGTCCCTGCATTGGATCCTGGAGCAGAAAGGGTGTGAATGGGAAAAGTTGCAAAATCAGGCTGTGGATCAGTTGACAGCATTGTGCTGAGGTCAATGTCCTGGTTTCAATGACTGAGCCATGGATGCGTAAGATGTTCATCAGAAGATGCTGGGTGGGGAGCCGGAGAAATGAGTCAGAGGGAAAAGGCAGTTACGTGTCACACAAGCGTAGGGACTGGAGTTCAGATCCCTAGAACCCACATGAAAACGGGCCTGTGTGGTAGCCTTCTGCAGCCCTGCCTGTGGGAGGTGCAAGTGAGGGATCCCCAGAGCAAGGTGAGGAGATCAGCCAATGTGTGAGTTCTAGGCTCAAGCTAGAGACCATGTCTCCACATGTAAGGTAGACAATCAAGGAAGACCCCAACCTCTGGCCTTTACACACACACACACACACACACACACACACACACACACACACACACTGCTTTAGACTAGTTTTCCCACTTTTCCAAGTCTGAAATTATTTCAATATAACAAGTTAAAGATAGATTAACGATTGATTGAATAGATCTTGTGGGCTCTTGAGGTATAAGAGTATAAGCAGTACAATAAAGAGGGTGCTAGGTAACCAGCAGAGCTTGCTGAGTCAGCTGTCATCACGGTCATTTTACATGCCCACATTTGTCTTGGAGGCTTAGCTTCAAAGCAGAGCAGAGGGTACTAAGGCCGCTCAGTTTATCAGATTGAATTAGGGGAAATGTAGGGGGTGTGTGTCGGGGGAAAGACCTTTACACAGAGGCGTAAAGGGTAAAGAGAACAAAGTCTGTGGTCAGAAACTGTGGGACCATTATTCCAATCTGCCTAATTGCACCTTTCCTACTAGGAAAACGGAGTCACAGAGATCCCTGAGCAGTCATGAGCATGAAGTGGCAGTGTCTATAAAGTTCTGGTCTCAGTGTCTGGCACACAGAAGGATGCATGAATGTGTGTATGTGCATCATGTGTGTGCATACATGTGTGCCTGTGTGTAAGTGCTGTCACAAGCATGCCACAGAATATGTGAACAGGTGTAGCAATAAGGGAACAACTTTTGGGAATCAGTTTTCTCTTTCCACCAGATGGGTCCCAAGGACCAAATTCAGGGTCATCAGGCTTGATAGCAAAGCTTTGCCCGCTGTGCCATCTTACCAGCCTATAGAGAAGGCTCTTAATAACCAACCCCCCCCCCATGTCTAGGTAGGAAGACTCTGGAGTCGGAGCCCACATTACTCACCACAGCCTTCAAGCTAACTTCAGCCCTAGGCTGTCACCAGATGACTACAATGATGATGTTCCCCATGTAACACTCACAACAACACTTAACTGTCAGTTACAGACCTAGGACTCACTCAGGCTGACTTGTTTGCTCTCCCCGACCATTCTTGGAAGTAACTGTCGGTGTCATTTAGAGCCACCAGAGATAAACAATGAGATGCCACAGCCCTTCCTACCTGCCCTTGAAGATAGCAGTATCATCCTGTTATTGGTGAACTATGTTCTCTGTAAAGGTTCGGCTGCCTCCTAATCCCCATTTCAGAATGTGGTCACCTTTGAAAATTAGTTTTTGC